>VXAB01000403.1:452071-516053 GCA_013399175.1 Odontophorus gujanensis
TCTCGCGGGACCGTGCCCTGCCGGAGGAGCGCCCCGGCGGCCTCACCGTGAGTGGCGGGGCTGCGAGCGGGGGGAGCCGGGGGTCCCGCTTTGAGGCTGCGGGTGCCGCGTGAGAGTCGAAGGCGTGCTGGTTCCCAGCGCTGCCGCGAGAGCGTCCTCGAACGGCAGCGAAAATTGCGCTAGGGAGGCAAGCGCGGGGGATAACCGCGCTGCCGGCGGGACAAGAGTGCCCAGAGTGTGCCGGCGGCTGCGGGAAAGCGGCTTTGAGTAGGCTGACTCGGTTGCTGGTAGGCTCTTGTGTTGGAGTTGCTTTCTTTGCGTTGTCCTGTAGGTTGCTCCTTAGTTCCTGGGCGCCCGCGCTCGCGCCAGGTAACTTGTTTTCCTTAGGGTGGTTGACCTACTCGCCGTGAAAACGCTTTATGTATGAGCATCATCTGCATGCTTCATATATGTGAACATTTCTCAGCCATAACCCAAATATCATTGAGGTTAAAGCCAAAGTGACCTTCCCCTTGACTGTCCCGAGGCAAACCCATCAGCAAGCAGGCTTGTATAAGCTCAATGACTAAAAAGTAAGTGTGCTTGGATGTCTTCACGCACCACTCCATGAGCCGAATGACTTTTCCAGATGGTTTAAGTATAATCTGATAAATGATGAGAGGAGACCACGGATGCCTTTTAGTATGTGCTGAAACTAGCCTGGGTAGTTTAACATGTGCTGTTTTAAGTTGTGACTATTGGTAAGAAGATGCGTTTCAACTAGTCCTCTTAATTCAGTGCATCCTTGTGCTTTTAATACATATGTTATATATATATAAAAATGCCTCAGACTATCCAGTGGTCTCACATAACAGAGAAAGGTGGAAGAAGTGGACTAGGTTCGGGTAGAAAAGCAAACCAGTTTGACTGAATCATATGGCTGCATTGGGATGAATGTAATGCAAATACCTAATCTCTGTCAGCATTATCTATTTCTGAGAAAGCTATCTTAGCTAATCCAATATGGAAAGGAACCAGGCTATTTTTTATTTTTTTTCCCTGGGACACGAAGGTCCTGATGAAACAACAGGTTTTTTTTTGAAGCACAGGGAGATTTTACTAAAGCCTACTGCTGTAGATCAAGCCGCAGATGCCATTCAGGTCGGATAACCTCACCTTGGCAGCTCTCCCTGTTAGAGAAGAAAACAGGAATAGAGACTTATCTTTGCTTCAACCAGATCTTGAGACCTGTTTTAAAAACTCCATCCATTCTTGGGTTACTTTCTACAATTTACCAAAGAAGTGTTAATAGTTGTGGGATTGTTGTATACAACTCAATTTCTAATTTCATGCATCTCTTAGTGTCCATGTTTCAGGTGGTACTGTTGTTTAGAAAGTGGTTAGCATCTCACTGAGGACAGCAGTTCTCTGAGTCACAACCTGAGTGCTGGAAAATGTTGGCTGGTTTTTGAAAATTGTGGTCAGTATTACCAGAACTGTCTATGGAGCATGTAAAGCCCAACTTGCTGTTCTGTTGCATCTCAACAAAATCTAAGTTGACTGAAAAAAGTGCACACTTTTTTGGAAGCCACTGGAAGAGATTTGTCTTGAAGCAAAGTTTTTACCTCCTTGATTAAGAGAAGGTTGTAGGTTTAAAAATTTTTTTTTTTTTTTTTTTTTTTTTTGAGAGAGTTCTTTAGCCAGTCCATCTCTTATGGAAGGTACTGTCTGAGCTTATAATTTCTGTCCTCATTTGTGTAATTATCGTAGGTTTTATTTTCTCAGGGAAAATGACATTACACAGCAACATTGTTATCTGTTGTAGTACAGTTAAAGTTTATATTTTAAATTTAATGAGCATGACTGACCAATAAACCCTAGCAATAGAAGAATGAGGATATGCCTGTGAATCTCAGTGAATAAGGCTGAGTGTGACTGTCCACAGCTGCTGCAAAAACCTGATTTTTATCTTGGTATAGTGTTCTGAAGAGTGGCCTTTGCTTTAGATACACGGCTGTCAACAGTTACATGAATCAACTGTTGGTGTAAAATACTTTTCTCAGGGTTCCTTAGAAAGCATTCATGTCTCCCTGAGTTAGCCTGACCAGTATGGTGAAAGTGAATATGTGGCTCAGCCCAGTATGGGTTTAAAAACCACAGCACTAACAGGATAGTTGCAAGGAGTGACCTCAAACTACATATTCCTTTCTGGTGTCTGGGTGTGCCCAGCATAGTGACAGTGAATATAGAATCAGAGAATCATAGGATTGTTGGAGTTGGAAGGGGCCTTTAAAGACCATCT
Source organism: Odontophorus gujanensis (assembly GCA_013399175.1). Classification (NCBI taxonomy): domain Eukaryota; kingdom Metazoa; phylum Chordata; class Aves; order Galliformes; family Odontophoridae; genus Odontophorus; species Odontophorus gujanensis. The sequence goes on from VXAB01000403.1 coordinate 454,353, forward strand.
GGTCCAACTCCATTGCAATAAACAGGGATGCCTACAGCTAGAACAGATTGCTCAGAGCCTGGTCCAACCTGACCTTGAATGTCTTCAGGATCGTTTTTGTGGCCTTCCTCTGGACATGCTCCAACAGGTCTGTGTCCCTCCTTTACTGAGGACTCTGCATGTTGGACACAGTACTTAAGGTGAGGTCTCACCAGTGCAGAGTCAAGGGGGAAGGATCACCTCTCTTTACCTGCTGGCTATGCTTCTTTTGATGTAGCCCAGGATACGGTTGGATTTCTGGGCTGTGAGGGCACATTGCTGGCTCATGTCCAGCTTGCCATCCACCAGTACCCTTGAGACATTCTTGGTAGGGCTGTGCTCCATCCTTTCGTTCCCCAGCTGATAGGGGCAGTTGCCATGACCCATGTGCAAGACCTTGCCCTTGGATTTGTTGAACCTTATGAGGTTCTCCTGGGTACATGGCTGGAGCCTGTCTAAGTCTCTCTGAATGGTATCCTGTCCCTTGTGCATGTCAACCATACCACACAGCTTGTTGTTATCTGCAAACTTGCTGAGGGTGCACTCGATCCCACTGTTGATGTCATTGATGAAGATGTTAAAGAGCATTGGTCCCAGTGAGAGGCACCACTTCATGCATGGAACCATTGGCCACCACTCATTGAGTGTGATCTTACAACCAGTAATAGACAGACCAGAAATGCAAATCACTTTGGTGCTGTGATTGAACTGCCTACTGAGATTGCTGTTTTTTGCAAGTATAACTTGCAACTTTCTTTATTACTGTTGATAGCGTTGCCCTAAAAAAATCAATGTATTTGTATCCTGTGTGTATATACATCTGATTCTCGTTTCAAGTTAATAAATTACCTTTTAAATTAAGACTGGATGGGTTCAATTCAGCTATTTTCTAACAAAAAAATTCTCTTTATGTAGTAAGTCTTACTTTTGGGAAATGCCCTTTTGCAACTGAATCGATGGTGTTCTTTATCCATTTGCAGATAAACAGATCAAGCTCTGGGAAAAATGAGGAAAAAAAAGGCAATAAGGGAAATGGGAAAGGTGAATCAGTTTCTGAAGGTGGAAAGACAGCTGTGGTGTTTTCCTTGAAGAATGAAGTTGGTGGATTGGTGAAAGCTCTCCGGCTCTTCCAGGTAAAGCTTACAAATCATTGTCCTGACCAGATGAGGAAGGATACTGAGGTCAGGCTCTGTGTTGGTATAAATTAATGCACCATGGAGCGCAGCTACTTTTAGTGAATCTGCACAGTGTAGCTTCAGGTTTTATGACTCATTCAACAAAGCATTTAAGACTGTCAGAAAATTTTCTGGAACAAAGTTCAACTGTGATGTTGATATTCGCACTATTCTCTTTAGATTTCTGAAGTGTGATTCTCAACACTGTAAATTAGGTTTGAAGTTCTCTGTACAGACTACGATGAAATAAAGCACTTTTAGAGAGCAGTTCAGAGTCTGAGTTATATGCTCAAAGTCAGATGGTGATGACAGCCTTGCTGCAGGACAATGTTTGGTCATAAATTTAAATGCACCTTCAAGTGCTTGCAGGGTCAGGCTCTCTGTCGAACTAGAACGTACATTGTGAAGTATTGGTTCCCATTATGAATCCCCATGCAATTGGTGGTTTTTGAGCAGACTGCTGGTATTCTGTGTAGTCTGCTTACCTTATTAGTAGATTGAAGAGGACTTGAAGGTATGTTTAAGGACAATTAAGGCAAAGCACCATGGTGATAGCCTTAGGCTGCTCAGTTTGTGCAGTGAAGAAGATGTTAAGAGGTGGTTTGGAATGTACCTGTTCATGATAAATGGTCAGATGGGTGCAATTGTGGGAGCATGGGGCATTAGCTATCCTAAATTATGGGAGCTGGCTCTGGAAGCAGATTACTATGGCTGAGGCAGATATCTAGGCTGTCCAAGTGTTGAAAGAGGAGTGAGTTAGACCCCTGGCAGGGAGATTACCAGGAACCAGATTACACAATGGAAGCAGGAGAAGGCTAAGTGAGTCAGTAGGAAGAGATGTGATTTCAATGTGCTTTCTCTCCAAAGAGAGCAGCTCTGTCTAAATTCTTCAGTGGGTTCAGACCTGAGATCCTGGATATACAGGTCTGTTCTCCCTTCTTCAGAACAACTTACTTATAATTCCTTCTGCTTTTGAAAATGTCTGAAAGATGTTGCAGAGAGATCAACTGCATTCACATAGGCGCTTAGCAATTTGAGCATGGGAAGAGTGGGATTATGTTGTCTTCTAAACCTAGTGTAGTTCAAAGGCACTTTTCTTACTTCAGAAGAGAATGTCTGAAACCACTGTCCCTGTGCCAGCTGAAAAGGAGTCCTGTGGCCTGTGTTATTCAGGTCTAGATCATCAAAGTGACCCTGCTTGGCTTTTGTAATCTGCTGGTCTACATATAGCAGATTCAAAGCCCCCAGCAAGTGGAGTCCTTTCCCTCTGTGAATTTGTTGCATGAATGTGTTAGCTACGGAGATGCATTGTATACATATCTTATGGAGTGTGCCAGTGAAATTGTTACCTGCTATGTGGATTCAGGTGTGGAAAATTGGAAACTAATGGTTTTCTGTACCAGAGGGGACCTTCTTTTGAAACTTGGAAAAACTTTCCTGAGGAAGATGACATCAATATTGCCATTCTAACTGATATGTCTACATTTAATCCATTGTTTATTCTTTTTGCAGGAGAAACATGTGAGTATGGTTCATATTGAATCACGAAAATCAAAGAGAAGAAACTCAGAGGTAGAGATTTTTGTGGACTGTGACTGCAGTAAGAAGGAATTTAATGAACTAATCCAGTTGCTCAAGTTTCAAACTAATATTGTGTCTCTAAATCCACCAGAAAACATCTGGACTGATGAGGAAGGCAAGGCTACTTCTGTATCACTTGGTTTATAGACTCAAAATGTTTTGCATGGATATAGCCATAATCAGTATATTTAACTCTTATTCTGTCTTCTGCAGATCTTGATTGTGTCCCTTGGTTTCCCCGGAAGATATCTGAATTAGACAAATGCTCACAAAGAGTTTTGATGTATGGATCTGAGCTGGATGCAGATCACCCTGTAAGTGTAATATGAAATTGTGCTGTTGATAATTTGTTCATGTTGTTTGCTAGTCAAATAAAGATCCTGTTCAATGCTGGTTTTGAGTACTTTTCTGAGCATAGTTGGTATTTAGTTCTGTTCGATATTTCTGGTGAATTAATTATCTTTTTCATTAGCTGGACATGCAAGAAGAAAGTCTTCCAGAAAATTCCTTCTCTTGAACATGTCTTTTTTTTTGTTGTTGTTTTCATTTACTTTTTATTTATCTGGTTATTAGAAGTTTTCAGACAACAGAAGAGTTTAGATCAATGTGACCTTAGGTTCTGTCACAAATGGCTCTTAGATAAGAATAGATAGTAACTCAGTTGTCAGAGAATTGTGGGGGGAAAAAGAACTTCCTGGCCACTCAGGAGATAATTGCAAAATAAAACAGCAACACGTTCCTTTTTCTGCGTGCAGAAGGAAATGCAGCAGATGGGAAGGTGTCTCACATTGTTTCCTGACTTCAGCGACAGGAGTCAACCTTGTATTGCACATAAGTGATGCCTGTAGTGGTGCCAAATGCTCAGTGTAAAAGACAAAAACAATAATTTGTTTTATTCCATTTGGCTCAAGTTCATAAATGCTTAGCATCTGATTCTTTGTATGGCAGATGATTGCAAGCATTTGTCTTAAGGGATTTTTTTTGCTTGTTTCAAATGGAAGTTTCCACCTTTGGACCCTTTGGTTGAAAATTACTAGTGGCAACTAATTGTATTATTCCTACTCTGAAAGCTGAATTCAACTGGTATCGTAGGAAGCTTCCAGCTGAAAGGAAGGGATGAACTGAAATACCTGAATGTGAGCCTTTCCTGCACTGTGGGCCCGCAGCTGGGGAGCACATTCCTGGGTCCTGATTTCTGCTACGTACTTCTTAATGACAAGCTAGGATTTCCCTGCTATTTTCTCAGAATGGAAAAATCTGTTGATTACCTTCAACCATTAACAGTAATTTGGTTCAAGCAGAGGCCTTAATGGCAACTCATTCTAGCCTTGAGTTGATGATTGTGATGAGCCATTTGATACTGTTTTACGTTCTGAGCTGGTACCTTCATTAAAATAGCTGAGTGCTCTACTGAAAATCTGCCTTCTTTTTTTACAGACAATGAAAAAAGACATTTGCATTATGTGAATATGTATTTTACACTTGAGGGAAATCTTATGAATATAATTTACACACCATTTGTTAGCGTATGCAGCATGCTAGATATCAGAGATGGGGGAAAAAACTATAAAGTCTGTGACTGGCCTTTCAAATGCCACTTCTGGTGCCTGCTCTGTTCCTTCATGGTGGTGTGTAGATGCCAGACCAAAGAGAATTACTCCATTATGGACTCAGTATAGCACTAGTTTAGGTTCTAACCCCTTCCATATTGGCTAATGGTTTCAGTCTTGATTTCATATTTTGTGTGTGCTGGACATTCAAGTTACCTGTGCTGTCATCCATCCCATTTTGTCTGTTGAATGTTACAGCTGAGTAACATAATGCTAGTGTAAAAAGGTATTAAGCAGACAAAGATGTTCTCCAAAATGTCACAGTGTTTTTTTTCTGTCAAAAAGCTTCTCTGCTCGAGTGATGCTGATTATAACATCATTCTTGATTCTTCTGTAGCATTTTCACCAGGGAGGGTGTTGTGCCCCATTGAAAGGAGGCCACAAAAATGCAGGATTAGGGAGGCAGACAGTTGCTTGACTTTATGAATTAACTGTTTTCACAATAGTTAAGCACAGCAAGTCAATAACCAAATGAATGGCATGTTATAAAAAAGGATTGTGTAGTCATATAATAGCTTGGGTGGGAAGGGACCCCAGGGACTCTCAAGTTCCATTCCCTGTGCCATGGATAATTGTTCAAGTTGCCCAGGGCCTTATCCAGCCTGTCCTTGCACACCTCCACGGATGGGGCATCCATAACCTTTGTGAGCAATCTATTCCAACATCTCACCATTATCTCTGTAAAGAAGTTCTTCCTGACATCTAATCTAAGTCTCCCTTCTCTTAGTTTAAAATGATTTCTCCTTGTCCTATCACTATCTGCCCATGTGAAAAGTTGATTTCTCTCATGTTTATAAACTCCCTTTAAATACTGGAAGGCTGCGATGAGGTTTCCCTGCAGCCTTCTCTTTTCTAGGCTGAACAAGCCCAGTTCCTTCAGCTTATCTTCATAGGAGAGATCTGCCAGTCCTTGAATTGTCCTTGTGGCCTTCTCTGCACCCTCTCCACAAGCTCTACCTTCTTCCTGTATTGGAGGCATGAGACTTGGATATAGTACTCCAGCTGGGGCCTCACGAGAGCAGGATGGAAGGAGGCAATTGCATCCCTTGCCCTGCTGACCACCTCTTTTCTGATGGAACCCAGGATAACATTGGCCTTCTGGGCTGTGAATGCACACTACTGGCTCATGTTAAGTTTTTCATCAATCAGAACCCCTAAATCCTTCTCCTCAGAGCTACTCTTCAGGTGTTCTTCTCCCAACTTGTATATGTTACATTGTTCAGTACCTGAAGGGTGCTGTCCAGTATGAGAATGGAGGCTTGAATCCTTTTTGCAGTCCTCTGATGTTCTCCCTTGCTTTGTCATAGAAGCACAGCTTTAGTTATGGGGGTCGTAAAATACCTTTTGAGTTTTCTCATACAAACTCATAAACGTTTCAAATCAATATACGTTGTGTTTTCATTCCCTTTGCTGATCTGTGTATGTGAGCAGTAAGGAAAAAATGTTATACCTTTTCATCTGTGACTAGATGATAGGAGCAGCCCTTTTAAGCCATGGCACTTGAGGAAATTTAAATGTACTTTTGGTGCTACTAACTGTGGCACTTAGATAACTTTACTCTTTTCCATTTTCAAGAGGTTATAAGTCCTGTTTTGAAAGTGGGTAGGTCTTTTGTAGTCCAAAACCTGAATTGCCTAAATTTTTTGTAGATATAAAAGAGATGTTTTGATTCTGAATAGCTTGAAGGGCTGTTACTGACTAGTCTGTATGCATAATACAGCTTTTTTTGCACTAAATATGCAAAAAGGAAGAACCTGCTGTAGCTTAATATGTAGCGAGTTTGATCTGCAGCTCAAATAGGAGCAGTGTGTGTGTTTACTGTTGGAGGCTGTTGGCTCAGTCCCTAATGTGTTGGTTAAGATGGCAACTGCTGAAGTAGCATCTTCAGAGTGAGTTACTGGTGAACTCTTGGCACCTTCTGTCTCCTAGTGATGACAGATGTATTAAGAAAAGGTCAGTTATTCTGCTTTATGCCTGCCTGTAGATCTCCATACAGATTAAAGAAAAACTGCATGAGATGAAATGACAGGAGAACAGTTTTGCTTTCTCAGTGCCTTGGAGAAGTGACTGCCTATGCACAAACCTATCATAAAAACCACCCCTGTGGGACTTTGGTGGGGGAAAAAGGCAAAAGATATTTTTCTCTTACAATCTAGGAGATGCTGTTAATCAAAATACAATATAATTTGGTACTGGGTAAACACTTTAATGATTTATAATTCTCACAGCTAATTGTCTGTCTTTGTTATAAATTACTTTCTTCTTCCTTGCTTAAGGGATTTAAAGACAATGTCTATCGACAGAGAAGAAAATACTTTGTGGATGTTGCCATGAGCTATAAATAGTAAGTACTGGTATAATTCTTCCCTGTGCTGCTGACTAGTTAGAATTCATGCTCTACTTAATTCTGTAGGAGGAAGTTTTGCAGTAGACAGTCATCTTTTAAACTACCACTGGTGTAGCCTGTGCAAACCTGATGCTTGAAATCCTGTTATGTTTTCAGTCTGGATACAGGCAAGGAAGGAAAACATTTGAAATGCAAGCACTACCTTTTCAGCATTTTATTAATAGCTGATTAAACTTAAGGAACTCTTAATGAAAAACTGAAGTACTGCTGAACTGCACATAGCCAGCGTCTCTGTGTGGTTGCTGTATGCCAAATAATTACTCACTAACCATAGAAAGTTGTTTTTCTTGTGAGGAGAACTGTTAGACGTAGCTGGAATTGCACCCAAAGGAAAGTGTTTTACATGGTAGGAGTACCATGCTTCATGGAAGTGTCATGTTTGTCATTATGGTTTGATTCCTACTATCGTAACAGGATGAATTCTCAAAATTAGTCACAATTATGACTGAAAATGAATGACATCTCTACCTTCGTGGAACAGGATAAGAGTCAGGTCCTGAGGATCCTAAGATTTGGCCCAAATGTGGGAAGGCTGTAGTTAGACAAACTAACTGAAAAAGACAGTAATAGGAAATGATTATTTTCTTTTCATGCACTTAATGTGCTGGATACTGCAAAATGCCTTTTATGAATTTTGCTACCACAGCTATCAACTTCTCAGAATTCACTAAGGGGATTTCCCTGTAGTTTATGGAGCTGGTGTCTATGTGTAAGTGTACTGTTTGTGGTTCTACCTTGTGATCTTTTCCCCTGTCAAGTCAGTATTTTCAATTTGCTGCCATTCCTGGAAGTTAGAAAACTTTCTGTGCTACCTACAAACACCTACTGTGTTGTAATTTGCTTCTTAGGTAAGGATTCAACTAATTCTAATTAGGTTCTGTTTTGTTTGCCCTCACTCTCAGCAGAAAGAACATAGTAATTTCATGTTCCTTTCCATATTACCATACATTTTCAGATTTTTTTTCTCCTTTCAGATTTCAAAGTCTATTATTTAAAGAATGCGAAGCACAACAGTTTTTTTTCTCCCTTCATGAAAGGCATGTCCTATCAGGAAGCAATTCAGAAAAGCCTTTTAGAAGGTTTTTAGGTTCTGCTGTCTTTGTTCTTAATGTGTGTTTAATTTTTCAGCTGTAGAAGACCGGAGGTTGGGACAGGAAGGCTAAATCTACTTTGTGACCATATAATCCTACATATCTTTCTCCTTTACTTCTGTTCCATTCCTGTTGTTATGCTGTTACCAATACAGTAAATGTCCAAGTGCCAGTGTTTGGCTTCCCTTTCTTCAGCCCACGGTGGCATTTTTCTGGTGTCTGTGGATGTTGCCATGTCACTCATCCAGCCCCCTGAAACTCTGCATGCTGGGACAGGGTGGTGGCTGGCAGAGAAGCTTCCCAGGCTCTGTGTATTGATCCCTTTGTTTGTGTAAGTCCTAAGCATAGCCAGTTTTCAGATTAAAGTCAAGGCAAGTTTTTTTGTTTGTTTACAGCTGATTGATTTTATTTTCCAGTTTCATGCTTGCTGCAGTTACTCACTCTCATCTAACATTTGCTGCAGTGTGAAATGTCAAGCCGGTACCTGTGGATGAGGGCATACTGTGTGCTTCTAGATCTCTCTTGGTAAACTAGGACAGTTCTATGTTTATTAGTAAGGAAAATGGTAGTGCCCTGCATCTCACAGCTGCTAAGCTGTTAGCAATATCTTCCTCTCTTCTCTCCCTCTAAGCTGCCTAAGTGCTGGAAAGGTCCTGCTGGCTCACTGAGCAGTGATTGGTCTTCTGCTAGAAGGTTTTTTTTCCCCTGAAACTAGTAAGAAACATCTTTTCAGAAAAATCTTGCACATTCACAGAAAAAGAGATAGAGGGGAGGAAAATGCTTTTCCTCCTTTAGATTTTGAAGATTCGGTAGCCATATCTGCACATTACAAAACTCCAACAAGTTGAAACAGAGGGGCAAATCTGCTCAGAAATGCTCCTTCATCCCAGTGATGAAGGAAAACATTTTAAAAGATTTGAAACATTTTAAAAGATTTCACACTCTTCGTGGTAGCAGCAGCAGGAAAACGAGATTCTTTGAATCTTTTAAACCATTTTTTGGTTCCTGGCTAAGAAGCTACTAATCTGCACAGCTGCCCAAGATATGGCAAAAACTCATTCTCAGTCCTCAGGTCTGTCAGTATGACTTTCTTCACCCCCCAGACGTGCCATATCTGTGGGGCTGTACAGTTGGTCTCTGTCTGGATACGTCTGCTCTCAGAGATAGCCTGGGGAAGAGAAAATTGGCTCCAGGAGGATCCTGTGCTGCTACAGTTGAACTATTTCTGCTACCCATGCTGGTGCTTTCAGAATCAGTTTAGGTGTCTTGATGCTATGGTGCAGTCTCATTGCTCCTTCTTTTGTGGTCTGAAAACTACTTACTTCTTTACTTATTTGCACAAAAAGAGCAGGTCTGTCAGGAAGTGTTGGGAGAGCTTTGTGATAATGCAAAATACAATTTTGGTATAAGGACTTTTTCAATGTAGGGCATTGTCTTGAACCTCTCAGTATTTCTTCCTCATTGAAAACTGAGGTTGATGCATTTCTAATTTTCATCCTCCAGTGTTTAAAAACAAACCAAACCAGAAGAACTTGGTTCCTTAAAAGAAGTAATGAAGAGATTTGGCTAAAAACACTGCTGCAAGGAGATGGCTCTGTCAAAAATTTTTGAGTTGACAATCTGTGACTGGCATTTCCTTTATGAGTCGCTGTTCTGTAGCATTAGATGTCTTTATTTGACAGAACACAAAGAGGCAGCAGTTGGTGATAGAGAAAAACTCTTAAGATGTGAACCTAGAGGAGCAGATCCTTGCTAGTGCTAGGTGTTAAAAGCAAAGATGTGTTAATAGAGCACATCAATGAAGATCAGCTGTGTGAAATAAGTGGACCAAAAATAAATATTCCTCCCTCCTTTACTTAGCTTCTATCTTAAAGATAGTGAAAATGTGTTAATCTTGCTAATTAGCCCTTTGAGACTGATTAGAGATTGGGAAAGTGTTGAGAAAATTAAATCTGGAAGAAAAATATGAGGCTTATAGAGGGAATTCTTAATGTGAGTTGATAGCTCATGACCATGGCAAAACGGAAAGACCCCATCTTAATAAGGGGAAGTAAAATTCAGGTTAGGTTGGCCTTTAATGCCCTTGCAAAGCCAGTTTTCTTGTGGCTGACTAGGCTATCCTTTGGTGTGATTTATTGGGTGGTGAAAGCAAGAGGGTGAGAAAACTGAAAGAATGGCACATCGAGCCAGTTGAGTCTGGCTACCTCAGTCCCTTCAATAAAAAAAGCACTCTTAATAAAGAAGGCAGTATCACCATCATCTTAAAATAAGATCAGTGCTCCAACACATAAATTCTAATAATGAATTAATGTTCACTGAACCTTATTTCAGTACTAATGAATTAATTGAAACAGTTACTACGTTATAAACCTCCTTGTGGACAGTGAGCAAGCTTCAGGACCTTGATCTTCTTTATATCTCTCTAGTAACGTGCTAAATAGAATCTTTTTTTTTCCAGTGGTGCTCAGATTTCTTCAGCTTTGCTGGGCCAGTGCTGACCTATACTGGCAGTATCCATAGTAGAGGCTGCATATAGGGAAAAGGACTGGGGCTTCTGCACAGCTCTGGCAGCCCCAGGTGGATGGAGTAACAGCCTATTTGTACCTGGTGTGTATGATACGACTACGAGTAGCTCTGTTATGCTTCCCACGAGCTGGCAGGCAGCTTAAGATTGATGGGTTGTGCAGGGGAAGACAGATACTGGTTCTGAAGGATTGACTCCCACAGCATAACAGACACGGACCCAGTGCAGCTTCTGCTGGTGAGCAATGCTTCACCACATGCATTGCGATTCTTGTCATGTCTGCCAAAGTGTGGCTGAAGGGGAACTAGCAGATTTAATGTATTGGATGTTCAGTGCGTCTTTGACAAGTGTGAGTGCCTCATACAAAGTATCCTTTGACTGACAGATACTGCTATGGATCAAAATACTTTGATATAGTGAAAGGCAAGGGGATTAAATAGTAAGTTTTCAATAAAGATAAGGGGACAACCGCATACGAATGTAGTGCAGAGGCTCTTCTCTTGTGCATGGAGAGACTACATAACAGCAGTCACATGTGACAAGAGGGCTCATTCCTTATTACCTGGCTTGGTGAAAACAGGATAATAAACCAGGTGAGGGCCAGGAGGGAGACTCAACTGCCTTAGCAAGTACACAGCACTGTAGTTATCCTGCTTCAGAGGGATTTGTGTGTGCACCCTCCCCTGTTGGTGGGCCAGCTGAGGCTGCTGTCTGGGACTGCAGAGGACACTGCAGCACTGAACTGGGAGTGCCCATGATGCCAGCACTGTGACTGGGCTGTGGGAGGTAGGGACCTGTGAATCTCTTTGCCTAATCTGTGCTCATTAACAGTCTGAGAGAAGGATACCTGAGCAGGTGGAAGATTTCATAGTTACTTATAGTAGATTGTGAACGTTGAATCCAGAGAAAGATTATAAAGTTTCTAGAGGGAAGTCATGATGAAAGATGAAGACTATGTCATGGGAAATTCCTTAAAGCTAAATACAAGGCAGCTCAAATTGGAAGGAGCCCCTCACACTCCATGTGGTCATTCAGTTTTGAATTAGCTGTAACCACTCGAGGCAAGTCTTGCATGTCAGAGGCAGATCAGCAAGCTCCCTGGGAGGCTCCTGCTCTGCAATTTCTCTGCATCTATGTAAGGCAGAGGAGGCAGAGAAATTGTGCAGAAGAAAAATACTGAGAGATGTATTGAAAGTCTTAGTTTCACTTATTCTGGGCTGTTGGCTCTGAGGTGGGCATCCTCATCATGTAGCCCTGAATAAATGGGGGTTCCAAACACATGTGCACAGTGGTCTAAATAATAAATATATGTATTTATTTGTTTCTACATCTTTCTAAACATCTACGTAATTGCCTGATCTTCATTTTTTACAATGCTAGGTAATGATAGTCTGTGAATATTATGTGTTTTAAGGAACCGATAGAGCATGCAATCAACTGATGGTCTTACCGAATGTATAAGTAAAACTGAATTTGGATCTTCAGCTAACCATTACAAAGATGACAGAGGCAGAAAGCAGAGCTATTACTTTGGTATACAAATGCATCATATAAGAAATCCATCTTTCTATTATGTTATGTAAGTCATCTCATTGCTTGTTAAGAAATGCAGTTCTTATGGAATAAATGCGATGTGTACAACATAGCATTAGGAAGGAATTCTAAGAAAAAAGCATAGTTATCACTTTAAATAGTTCATTTTTTAACAGGCTCAATGTAGTTATAGTTATTTAAGTAGCACAGAAATGTTGCCATTCAGATATTGATTGATATACAATCTGATTGTACTCAAATATGTTCTCTATCCCTTCTTTTTTTTTCTTTTTTTTTCCCCAACAGTGGTCAACCCATTCCCAGAGTGGAGTACACAGCTGAAGAAATTAAAACATGGGGGATGGTGTTCAGGGAACTCAGTAAACTCTATCCCACCCATGCTTGTCGTGAATATTTAAAAAACTTCCCTCTGCTGACCAAGTACTGTGGATATAGAGAGGATAATGTGCCTCAGTTGGAAGATGTTTCTATTTTTCTTAAAGGTAAGGTTCATATTTGATTTATCAGTAGATGATGTTTCTTGAAAACACTCCTTTCTGTTAGAGTGTAATGCAAAGCATAGTGAATGGAAAGGCTCCCAGTAGTATCAGCCAACTTTGGTTTATATTCTTTGTGGGAGAGAATTTGCTGAGTGAGGATGGTTGTATGTGTTTGCAGGTGTGATGTTGAGATGAGTTTAACAAATAATCACATACCACGTTGATGTTGTCCTACACAGGGAGAAAAGTCCTTCTATGTGATGAAAAAGAGCTAAGTTAGCTCTGCTGTTCTGATAACAGAGGGTGGGTGTCCCGATAACCACAGTATGTGTTCCCACTGTATCTAGGCAGTTAAGGAAAAAGGAAAATGTGAGGCTCTCCTGCATGCTTAAAACCTCATGAGTTTCACACTGATGTATTGAAAAAACTCAGTGGGGCTCCGTGGATGATCTACAACTTCTGTGGTATTTTTAAGTGATCAGGATGTGTTACACATTTAAGTCTGAAAACATTCTGCTTTCTCATCTGTAATGTATCCCATGCGGAAGGAGAAGTGACAGACAAGATGAACCTGTTGGTTTTTAACTCTAGAGTTGCTAAAGCGTTAAGAATTTCTCTTCTCCCCAGGGTTTCGTTCAGACACGCATACTTATTCCTTAATGTTCTGCTTCAGAATCTCAGGAATTAAAACACTGCAAAGACGTTTTTAGAAAATAATGTTATGGGCTGTGAAGTGTTATGTAGGGAAAAAGGAAAAAGGCGAAGTGTGTTCTCCCAAGCATGCAAAGTAAATTGTTAACTAAAACAAATGCAAAATTTATAATGAGAGGCTTACTTTCCCCAGTCCCGGCTTCACTCTTAACTCTTGTTTGTCTGTAATTGCATCTACTGACAACTGACTCATTGATCTTTTAATTTTGATATGTCCTTCTCGGGTTCTCATAGACTGCACTATGATTCCTGAGGAATTAGGTTCATTTTCCATAACTAGAAACTCTAAAATTTGCATTTTTTCAGAAATACGCTTTTAGACTGAAGAGAATGCAGTAGTACATGTTGAAGAAACACTTGGAAAGTGTTTCTTGTAAAAACTTGCAAAGAATTAAGAATGAATTTGGGAGACAAATATCTTTTTCAAAGGCACTCAGTCTGAAATAATTCTCCACTGGGACTAATCTGACAACTGAACACTTTGTTAAATATTTAAATGAGATCCTCGGATTTGAAATTCAATATTTTACTGTCACAAAGCAGTATTTATCTGTTTTGTTCTGTTTGTTTTCAATACATTTTAAAGAAGTCATCCTCTGTTTTGAAAGCTTCCTTCTTGCTTTGCTACCATATGTAAAAATCATGTGCTTTGTAATTTGAGAACATCCTTTATGGCACCTTACCTTCCTTTCTACACAAAGTTACTTAAATGAACTTTGAAGTACCTTGAGCTGTTTTCTTTAAACATATGCTAGCAATGCAAATCAATTCTTGTACTTAATAGGTGAAATTATGTATGGTGGTCTTCAGCCAAGATTCTCCATGTCATGTTTCTGGTAATTAACTGCTGACCACTGTCTGTCCTCAGAAACTGATACAGTAATATATAATATGGTCTTTTATTATCTCCTTCACTTCAGAAAGGTCTGGCTTCACAGTGAGACCAGTTGCTGGATATCTCTCTCCCCGAGACTTTTTAGCTGGCTTAGCATACAGAGTTTTTCACTGTACTCAGTATATACGACATGGTTCAGATCCTCTCTACACTCCGGAACCGTAAGTTGCTTCATTTGCTTTAGTGCTAAAAAAACATGTTTGCAGGATTCTTAGAAGACTTTGAAAAGAGGAACCGTGCCACAAATGTAGTTACATTGTCAGTGATAAAACCCTTCGCTCTAAAGAATTTGAATTTAATTAGGAGTTTTTTTCTTGTTCTTTTTACGAAGGTCTTAAATATCTGTGTTATTTATATGGTAGATCAGAAAATCTACCTATATTATTTTGCAGTGGAAAATGGAGCTTTGAACTATGTATTTTGAGAAAGTGTCTACAACTTGATTTTTCTGAAGTTCAACTAAGGATAGAAGCTTGGAAGGGAAGCTCTGAATCCCTTGAAAAAATGGTTTTCAGAATTATACTTGGATCTTCTTGTGTCTCCATTTACCTTTTGGTGCCAGACTCCACAGCTGAACTTTGTATTGTGTCTATGAAACAGCAGAAACAAATTGTGAGACACGTTTCCTCTCACCCAGAGAGGATGTTATATATATGAAGCCTGTTACAAAGAACATACTAGAAAGAAGAGAAACTTCAGTTATGACTTTCATGGAACAATATTGTAGCTTTTTTGAAACAGAATATTTTGTGTTTAGGTGAAATGTTTTAGCTGTTGATCTCTTGATGAAAAGTTGGAGAGGAAAAAAAGGTTAAAGCGATTTCAATTCTTGCCTTGTGTTATACATGTTGCACTCTGTGCAGTAGTAATACCTCAGCTGATATGGAGGTGTTTTCACCAAAAGCATCCACTAATCTTGAGAAGCACAGGAATGGCATTTATGCAGTGAATCAGTTATGAGAAAGCTAGCATGAAATTGCAGCATTGATTATTCAGCTTCTACTACTTTCTGTAAAATTTGGCGAACATAAAGGATTCTTATGTACATATTCAGCTTCAGTCATGTAAACATTTGGACCCATGCCTGACTTTGATTTCCTGAACAGAGTGCTGAAACCATGGAACAGTATTTTTTGGATGTAAAAGGATTAATGGAATTGCATATTGAGCTGCATCTGAAAACGCTTTAGCATTTTTCTGGCCAGAATCAGCAGGTGGTGCTGTTCCACGCTTATCTACTCATTCTTTCCTCAGCATGTGAACAAGGCTGAGTATTCACCGAAGTACTGTGATGCTAGTTTTGTGAGCATGTTTGTATTGGGTCGAAGGTGCTGGTCTCTGAATTAAAGCACACTCTTCTGTAATCTCTGTCATTCTGGACGCCTACCTGTGCAACCTGGGCTAGGGAGCTGCTTTGGCAGGGGGTTGGGCTTGATCTCTAGAGGTCCCTTCCAACCCCTACAGTTCTGTGTTTCTGTGATTAGGACTTTAGCCTTTGCGAATTTTACGAAAATTGCTGCAGTGTAAAACCCAGAATGAAGGGCTTGTATGTATAGTGCTGGACCTTCTCTTGTCAATCTGAGAACATCTGTAGACATTTCAAAGAAAGAAATTACTCTTAGGGAATACTATGCATTGCACTAAGTATTTCCATTGGTGTTTACAACACCTGCCAATGCTCAGCAATATTCAGATTTTTATTAACATAATATAAAATTAGGAGTGTGTTTTCATCTATTGATAGGGGATTTAGGTACATAACTCTAACTGGAACATCATCCAGGAAACAATTAGATGTGCCTGTATTTTTTCTGATGTTCTCTGGTTCATAGATTATATTTGTGACCTCTATAGTTTTCAGGATGCTGCTTACTTTCAGAATTATACAGTGTATCATAGTAAAACCTTAGTGATTGTAGCTGCTTTCTGTAAACTTTCTGATCCTTGCTTCTGGAAAGTCAGTATCTGGTAACACTTGTTGGTATAGGATGAACACTTTTGTCCCCTGTTTGGGCTGAGCTTAAAAATTCAAGTTTTGGTCTTAACAGCTCTAAATATGACTAATGGAGGAATGAAGTTGTCATGCCCTAATTATCTTGCTTCTGCAGACCTGCTTGTTCTGAAACTATTTAAAATGTGCACTGACTTGAAGGAGCTCCACAGGAAAATTTTGAAAATCCCTTTCAAACTGTTTGTGATTTCTTTTCACAAAATGGAGCATATATTGATTGTTATTGGAAATGTACAGTGAAATTCTGGCTTTGTTGAAATCAATGGCAAAGCTAAACTGACTTGAGCAGGGACAGCCCTTCATCTTCCGCAGCAGCTGCAATGCCCTGAGATGTACTAGTTGATATATGGAACCATAATGAAGTTTGCTGCAGGTCCATGGCTTGGTGAATGCTGCATTTCAATGATATAAGCCTGCTAAAAAGACTCCCTTTGACTTCAGTGGGCTTTCCATCAGATTTAACACCCAGGCTATAGAGCTAGATACAAATTAGGGAGTTCATTTGGTTTGATCTGTATCAGTACTGTATGCATTTTAAAACATTTCTTCTTGAGTTTCATTATGTTCCCACTACATTCATAGAGCTATATAGATTTCCTCTGCTCTGCTAACTAATTTACTCCAAGAAAAATCTTTTGCTGTGAAAAGTGCATTACAAAAATCTTATTTTCTCTGAGCAATGTGTGTGAATAAATTAAAGGAACTTAATTATTTTCTGAGTAAAACAAAACAAAAGAATCAAGCCTTGGTAGTTAAGCAAAGAATTATGTTGTTTAGACTATCTATAAAGGACCAGACTGGCAGGGAAATCTAAGGGACTCCAGTGACAATCTCAAATGCTGGTTCATGGTTCTTCCTGGAAGATGTGGGGTTTTGTGCTGTTTTTCTTCTCTTGTTTTGTTTTTTGTTTTCCCTCATGCTGTTTGTGTTTCAAGCTTCCTTCTTTGTAACTACTCATTCAAAATAATAGTTCTAATGGAAAAATCTACAAGCTAAAGGCATAAGAGAAGTATTTTCTGCCTCCACATCCTCTTCCTGTTACCTGCAGAAAGACAAGTTTATAGGGCTAGGCTAACCTTTGTCTGTTCTCATTTTGTGTGCAAGGGTGGATGTGACATAAAGAGCCTGTGCCCCAGTGCAGAACTAGGAATAACATGTCTTTGCTCATTTGTTTCTGAGAGCTGCAACTTCTGCACAGGAAAATGGAGATGTAGGCACTCAGGTACCACAAGCATTGTAGAATCCTTCCAGGAGCTAAGAACTTGAAGCCAGTGCCACTTCATTTTCTTTGTTCTCCTTATTTGAACTACTAGCGTGAAGTTACCTTAAATAGAGTTGAACTGGTGAAGTGTTCAGCAATCAGTGTTGATTTCTTCAGTGTGGATGGGAAGTGGAGTTAAGAGCTCTGGACTTCCAGAGAATGCATTTGTGGCCCCTTTCTGCATTGAAGGTAGTGCTTAGAGAAGTCAGACTCCTCCAGTGAATTGTTTGGCACTGGTAATTCTCCCAGTGTATCCATCATACTGCAAGCTCTATTTTCCAGCAGTTTTTCGTGTTATTAGTGAGCTAAACCTTGCAGGAGATGACAAGAAACTGGAACTGAATTAATAAAAAAGGGTCATTACCCTTTGATGATTATCCACTCAAGTGATGCAAACCATCTCCTGAACAAAGAGATGATACCATGCAGAGCAAGCCAATTTTTCAAGTCTGAGCTCTAATGAGGAAAGGAGTGCTATCTAAGCTACAGGTCTTGTGGTAGGAAACTTTGATCATCTTTCAAGTCTCAGAGCACCACCAAGCAAAAGTGTGGAGGCAAGAAAAACCTTCTTGTTGGCTGTTTTGAAGAGAAACAGAGAGAAAGCAGGATCTCCTATACTCTAGTCTGATACTGTTCCTGGTCAACTGTACATATCAAATGTGTTTCTTAGCTGTTGAATAGAAAAATAAGGATTGTAAACTTTATTGCATTATAGAACATCCTGAGTTCGAGGGTGCCTGTAAGGATCATCAAAACGAACTCCTGGCTGCACACAGAATCACCCCAAAATTAAACCCTATGTTATTAATGTTGTCCAAATGCTTCTTGAACTGTGTTGGCTTGATGCTGTGACCACTGCCCCAGGGAGCCTGTTCCAGGGCCCAACCACCCTCGGGTGAAGAACATTCTCCTAATCCTCAACCTGACCCTTCCCTGATGCAGCTCCATGCCATTCCCTTGATTCCTTTCACTGTCACCAGAGATCAGAGCTCAGTGCTGCCTTTCTGCTCCCCTCATGAGATGCTGTAGGCTGCCTTGAGTCCTCCCCTCAGCCTCTTATTTTTTTGGTGGTGCACTCAGTCAATATTACTGCAACTGAATCTCTAGATTCTGCCTATGGAACATGTGCTCATGTGCCATGAGCATCTACTTATGTCTCCTGCATCTTTTGGAATTACTTATGTCTAGGAAAGAAATGAAATTTGGTGATTATTCTAGATCATCAAGTGAATTACTCAAATGTGAACTTAGTTCCAACTTGGCACGCACAACTTCAGAGCTGTATGCATCTCACCAAGAAGTGTGAACGTAACATGAGCGAATGTTGGTAAGCATATGTCAGTTGAGACCATCTGAGCTGAGAAGATGGTCTGCAATACCCTAACTGCATTTCTGATAGGCTCTTGCTGAGGCAAACTAGGAATGCCAGAAGTGCTATGGTAATGTTCATTTGCATGCATTCAGAAGATCTTCTCTACATAGGCGCAGTTGGCACAGACTTTATGGTAAGGAATAGTAAGAATAGGAAGCTCTGAATTATATATAGCATTGTTTTTATGATTTATTTGAAGTGTCAGGTTCTGTGTCTTTTAGAACAAAAATAGTTTACAAAGGACAAATTGGATGATTTTGGATAGAAAGCAGATAACTTGATGTTTTCTCCCTGCCTTTAAAACATTTGTTTACAGCTTAGAAGAAAATAAATAAATATATAAAAGAGAAATGTCTTTGAAGAGACAAAAGCAAAGGAAATGTCAGATCCGATTTTTAAAGTGAACTTTACTACCAAGTCCATTATTTTCTGTGAACAAATGCACCAAAACTTCCAGAATTGTTTGAGAGCTTTTGTAGATGATGCATGTGCACTTTTGTTTGGTTAGCAGTTTTTTGTAGACTTATATTTGCACTTTGTTGTGACTAATAATGCACTTACATGTGTAGACAGTAGTTCTTTCTGAAACAGGACAGGTTTGCTTTTTTTCTGAAATCTGCTTGGTGAGAACTGGACTTTGTAATAAAAATAACTACTGATTACAGTAGGAAGTCAGGACAAAATGAGAAATTAAACGCACTAGATACCTTTGTAATTATTGCCCTAAATTTCTACAGGTAAGTGGCAAAATGTTTGGTTTTGAAACTGTATCTAGATATGAAATGGGGAACGGAGAAGATGAAGAGTATGTGTTAGATTTTGAACGTGATTCATGTGGAAAGAATTGCTGGAAACTGTTCTTGTGAGACATGCAATTTACTCTTTGTGGAACTAAGCCTGTAAGACAGCAGTGGATGCGTCTTCCCAGTTAGTCTGTAAATGATGAGGAAATCATGGAACAAGTGGTGTAACTCATTTAATGTAAGTAAACCCACGTGTTTCTGTAGAGCTGTGCACAGGGAAGAACCATAGTGGAAAAAACACATTTTATGGTAAGATATTTTGAGCAGAGGTCTGACCCATATGACATGGTTTATGTTAAATTGCTTATGGAATTACTATGGAATTTGTTTCTGTAATGGCTCTCTTCTCATTTGCATTCCCCTAGGGATACGTGCCATGAACTTTTGGGACATGTGCCTCTACTTGCTGATCCTAAGTTTGCCCAGTTTTCACAAGAGATAGGACTCGCTTCATTGGGAGCATCTGATGAAGATGTTCAGAAATTGGCCACTGTGAGTTCAATTGTTTTGTAGCCTGCTCTCTCTTATCTGTTGTCCTTTTTGGTTGATGAAGTGACATGCATTGTTTTTACCAGAGCTAGTTCAAACTAGGAATGACTGTGCTGTGACAATCTCAGAGGTTTAGGTCTTTTTCCATTGTTTTTATTAGGAGCAAAACTAAACACGCTTGTCTTTGGATAATCAGTTTTTTTAATATATGTGCAGTAACAACCCAGTCTCAAGGATGTGCTGAGATGGATTTGGTTTGCTTTATGGTACTGAAAACAAGTAAGCAAGGAAATTTTGGGGGAAAAAAAAAAAAAGAAAGAAGAAGAAAATATTTTGGTGCATACTCTCAGCTCTGCATTGTTAGTTCCTCCACAGGTGGCCACTTTGGCTCTTAGCATTACTGTATCTGCATTCACTTATCAATCTTTCAGATGTTCACTGCATTGTAGTGTGTGATGGATTTGAAAATGATTTTACATCCTTACTACTGCTTCTGTTGGAGAATATGTAGTTACTAAGCCAAGATTGAGTGGCAGTAGATCTAGACTGTGGTCTCAGCCAGTGGCTGTGAGCGGACTTTTGTATTTCATCAATATAACACTACTAACAGCAGATTCAAAAAATGCTCTATTATAGATACACGGGCTTAGCAGTGTCTTAGAATACAATCTGCTGAGGAATGAGTTTCTACCTGTTTTTCTTTTTTTCTTTGTGTCCTGTAGCCTTCCAGAAGAGGCCAGAGAATTTATATAATCAGACAGCTCCACTCTCTGCTTAGATAGGCTTGATGTTCTGCTCTTGGCCACTTCCTCTCACATGCTTCAGGATATGTTCCTTGCTTTTCTAATGGCTATCTACTGAGAAGAAGCTGTTGTTTGTATGGCGGACTCAGGGAAGTCGGGTGTCTATTTGCAAATTTTGTAGGAATAGTCTTGGTAGGAAGCAGGCCTACCTTGATATGACTTGCATTCTCAAGAGAAACTAGCTAACTGGCTATTTCTGTGGTTATTCTGAGAAAAATGGTATGTCCAAGTCTTTCACCCCATAATAACCTTAGATGACGAGCGAACAAGGTTAAGACTAATCTGTTTGGGAGAGATATTAATATAAAATGACCTTGGAATATTATAGAAATGCTTTTACTCTTCCCCCTCACAGAAATTCACAGTTATGACTGACTGTGTCATCTGAACAATGAACTGCTCCCGAATCACAAAACCAAAAATAAAAGAAGACAGTTGAATCACTTTTCCTTATCATACTGAGAACTTGATATCTGAGTCAAAGTTGATTTCTCCTCCCATGCTGGAAATAGCTCTTTCAGGTGGAAGAGACATTTAGAAAAGAGCCTCATGGTAACCCAGGTGTTGTTTTTTTGTAGATGCTCAATGAAGTGCTATTCTCCCCTGAGGCAGGTGCTTGACAAATACAGAGATGTAACTTTGTCCTAAAATTTGCAATGTAAACAAAGTCAGTTTGAAAGCAAGTAGAAAGAACATCCCTCAGTGGAGAGGGTGAGGAGGCCAACAAATGCATTCATTTGGGCACCAAATGTCACTTGATGTGCTATTAACTGGCTTTTGCAATATTCTGTCCCATTTCCATCCCACATTTAAAAAAAAAAGAAAAGGCAAAAAAACCTCAACACAAAATCAACAAAAACCAGATGCAGCAAGCTGAAAAATGCCAGCCAAGAGTCTTAATGCAGAAAAGCAGTGCAGGTTCCAGCTAGGCAACTTCAAAGTAAATAGAGAAACAAATGAACGGAGAGAAAACATGCATATTAATAAGCTTGAAGCAATATGCCCAAAGCAAGCTTGCCATTATCATGACCTGTTTCAAAAGATAGTGACATTAACAGCTGAGCCCTTACAGGGAAGACAATGGCTCTGGATGTGAAGAAAGTGCCTCTTAGGAATTCAGACCAGAAAGGGAAGAATTATTACAGGTGATTTCCTAATCTTCCGCTCCATTCTGCTCTCAAAAGCCACTGTGTATCTGTCTTGATAGATCTTCTCTTTACATATGATCAGTCTTGAGCTACAAAAGGAAATGTGTGGGTGGCTTTGTCCCTGTAGATCTGACATGGTGCAGAGAGCAAGCAGGTGCTTCAGCCCTGGGCAGGTCAGGGTAACTCGCTAAATGGCAGTTAGTCACCTCTGTGCAACACCACTGAGGGCAGGGATTAAATGGGAGAGCATTGCAGAGGTGCTGGTCAGTTGAAGGGGGAACACCTGCAGGGAAAGAGGGCTGAAAAGAGAGGGATTTGAGAGTACCCCATCCTCTTGTTTAAGACTGTTGGTCTCATTGGAGCAAGGGGGATGGAATGGCTGCTGCTCCTTTCCAAACTTAAGCTCTCTTGCCTTGAAAGATGGAATAGTGAAAGATCCTAAAGACTAGTAGTTTTTGAGAAATGTTGTTCCCCTTACAATGCTTTAGGAGAGTAAGAAAATACAAGTGATTGAGAACCAGATTACTGAAACTAGGCAAAATATTTCCACAGTCCTCTTTTTTTTTTTTTTTTTTTTGTTTTTCCTGTGGTACATTGCAGTTACTAGCTGAGGAAATATAATATTGACTGTGTATGTCTGGGTGCTAATTACTATCATCATAACTAATGTCTTGTGCTACACTGTGTGACGTTCTGAAAAATGGTTTTGAGTTGATTTTTCAAGTGTGCCTGGTCTTTCTGTTTCTTTTAGTACTGTGTGAAAACAGTCTGTCTTTTCTACTTAGCTCTCAAACTGTAAGCTGAAGGGGGGACTTGACATGAGGTGTTTCAACTAATTTATATAATATATAATTTACAACACATTTAACAGCACATAACATAAAGTTTTGTCAGGAAAATTGTACAGAAAGTACACCTTGGTTTATATTCTGATATAACCTTGTAATTTGTGGACTTGGGAGCTGGAGAGCAGCTGTCTTTGTGAAGCTGCAAGTTGATAAGTGGGATTCTTTCTCTCCTGCTGATGGTGGGAATGACTCCCAACTCCTGTTGAGTTTTTTCAGCGCAGCTGAAGCTGCCTTTTGCAAGGCAGTAAGGAGAGAATGTGTTTGTGAAATTCAATCACCACCAGTCAGTCTGCTCCACTCAGAAAAGAAGAGGTTAGCACAGTATCTGTGGTTTGTATGCAGTTTATTACCAAATCTTTTCCATCCAAGAATTAGACAATTAGGGACTAATTAGTCCCAGCAAGTTTTTTCCAATGATTTTGTGCTGAATGGTGCACTTAAACCTTAAACCTTCAGTTCTGTGGAACTGAAAAAAAGATTGACACCTTTCATTTTTCTTGACAATGCTTTTCCTGGTATTTTAATAGCATGGGGCTATTGTTTTTGTCAGCCTTTATGCAAAAAACCACAATAGTGAATTGATTCGTAATTTGAAGGAGTTGTGAGAAATTGTATGATGAGTTCTTGAAAATGCATTTCAGGCACGTTATAAATCTATATGTTTTATGTTGCCTGAATAATGACTGAGACCAATTGTATATTTCTACAGATGACTTTCATTTGTTTGTGTATGTATCAAATACTAAATATTTTACATACACACGCTAGGATAAAAACAATAAATTGCTCAGAACTGCCTATCCGGGAGAAGTCAGTGGTAATTCATGTGAGCTCATTTACTGTCTTCCTCAAAGCTTGTCCAGTTTTCTTGTCATCATTCTAATTCTTCTCCCATACTGAACAACTGGCACATGATTCAGGACAATTACACTTTGTTTACTGAGGTCATAACCAGAATGGAAGAAATGGGAGCACTGCAGATAAAGGGTGGGTTGCATGTGGTAACTTTGAGATGGTGTCTTACTGGAGAGCACACATTGTTGTGATCTCATCTCCAAAAAAACAGATAAGATTTCCCGGAGTTGTTAGCAGTAGTGCTAGGCCAGAAGTACAGCTTGTGAGCTGGGTAACTGTCTTCCTCCATAAAGAAACAAATGGAGCAGAGAAAAAAACTATGAAAATGATTGAGATTTTGAACATTCCTAATATGCATCTGAAAAATCAAGGTTTCTTGAATATTCTTCATTTATGTAGCAAAATGATAGACAACACTCTAACCACTGCTCTAAGTCTGTGGTCAGCTCCCCTACTAGAAGCCTGCTATCATAGCTGAGTAGCTACAGCATTCACTGAGCATTTTGAAGTTCAACATTCAAATATTTTTCCTGTATCTCAAATGGTATGCCATATTGTGTGATGAATGCCAGAAGTGAGTGGACTATGTAACCTAAG
The DNA here is from genome assembly GCA_013399175.1 of Odontophorus gujanensis. NCBI lineage: Eukaryota > Metazoa > Chordata > Aves > Galliformes > Odontophoridae > Odontophorus > Odontophorus gujanensis. The sequence continues at coordinate 478,585 of VXAB01000403.1, forward strand.
TCCAGTGGTGACATAATGGAGCTTCTTGCAAAGGGGATGCTTCCATCTGTGCCTGTAGTTAATTATTAAAAGAACTGCAGTGTGAATTACTGGGAGTGAACATGACATAAAAACTGCTTTAGTAAGTTTTGACAGGCTTAAGAGAGTCATGAAACAATTCTGACTGTGGTGGATGTCACTAGGAGAAGATGAACCAGTTCCCAGTGTAAAAGGTAGGATGGTATGTGGAGTATATATGAAGGAGCCAGACATTGTCCTGCCAGGCAGCACGAACCTGGAAATGCTGACATCTGTATTGTTCATCAGTTGAGAAGTAAAAGCACGTGGCTTGGGCCGTGTCTGCTCCTGACTTTAACCAGGCAAAGATACCTATATGTATATCTGAAGTTGCCTGAAAGCAAAATCTGAAGTGATAAAACATCAGAAAACTAAGCTGTTGAGACCCTGTAGTCTTCTTAGTCATTACGAAGTCTATTTGAATCAGGAGATATGGATTGCTCTTCTTTGATAGGTGGGGTGTTGTTGAGCACACAGACTGCAGCTTTAAAGCATACACTGATTTCTGATTTTGCTTTGTATAATATTCTGAAGGTATTAATAACATATAATAGTCTCCAGATTTTAAGGACCTCTTTCAACAATTCCTGATAAAATAACTGAAGTGCTGATGTCAGGTCTGTCCTCTAGCATGTGTAACCAAATAGGTGAGCAGAAAGGTGAGTGAAAAAGATAGTACAGTACATATATCACTGAACCAGATTAAAGGAGAGAAAAAAAAACTGTAGATTCCAAGGATCAATATTTAATATTTTAGAGTACTGCAATGTTCCCTTGCAGCGCATTTTCATTGTCATCACACGGGAGATTCATGGCACAAGAACAAAATCTCAGCAGCAATGCCTAACTAGCTTTGTATCTCAAAAACAAATGACTCTGTACTACATAAAAATAAGCCAGTGCTTCAGAGAAGTTACTTCGGGGAGAATTTGAGTTCTGCTGATGAAATGGGAGTGGACACTCAATGTCTTCTGTGGGAATTGTGTTTGTGGAAGTCTTTGTTCTGGGTTTGGACAACCTATTGCCAGGTTTGGATCTGTAGGAACTACTGTACTGGTCAGCCCACGTGACTGATGCATTGTTCCCAAGGGCAGCCCTGAACAGCTGCTCTGGAAGAGGGTAAGAGCAGGATAAGCATGCTTGATTCTTTTCAGAAGTTTTCCAAGTTTCTAACCACTCAGAAACTCAAGAGACTCTTAAGCCAAATGTGGTTGTAATGTATTTAATTATCCAGAATGGGTATCTGTTCAGTAACAGCTGTCAGTCCTTGAAGACATGTACATTTTATGTACTCACTGTATCTTTTGCAGAGGGCTCTGTGTCTTAACTCTTCACTGTCTGATGAACTGTCTCATTTGGTTGTTTCTAACCTGATTCCTAGTTTTTTGTTGTTGTTGTCATCATGTGGTTCTTTATTTGAAGAGAAAATAATGAGACATAGCTGTATGCTTTCCCTATGCCCCCATGACTTCACAGAATTGTATCATTCCTTGTCTCCTTTTATGGGTTGAAAAGCACTAGTTTATGTAGTTACTCATCATGAAGAAGATGTTCTGTAACTTTGTGCATGCTAATCTTTCCTGAACCTTTTCCACTTCCCAGGTAGAACTGGAAAAGAAAAAGGAAGAGAGAGGATATCTATACTGTCAGACTGGTGTACAGGGTAAATGAGCAGTTCCAACTCTAATGCGACTTTTAGTTAAGAGTAGCACTGCAGAGTTGTGCTAGTTTTGAATGTGCTCACTGCAAAAGTGGGAGTCTGTATATTTCAAAGACTTTTTGTGTGTCAGGAAAAGTAGACCGGGTGCTGTATAGTTGGCATTCTCTACTGCTTTGGAGAGGGGACAAATGAGCTGTATCCACGTGTGGGAGGGGAATGGGATTCAATAGATCCATCTCTATCAACCAGCATCACTGTTCAAGTATGTGAGTTCCTGCAGTTTCTGATCAGCAGAAGGTACGAAAAGGTGATTCTGCTGCTGCACATTCCATGAGGGAGTGGGAGAAGTAATTTAGGTGGTGGAGGAATCATATCATCAACCAGAGCAGCAAAGGCAGGGAGCTGGACTGCTGCTAATGAAATTGTTCTTTTTGTTCGTTTGTTTGTTTTTAATTTCTAAAGGGTGGAATGAAATATTGGCTTGCAAAACGTTTAATACACAAAGTTCCTGTTTTTATCTAGTTTCTAGGCAAAGTAGGTCATCATAAGATGTGTTACATCTGGAAATGAAACGTTTCATGCTTCATGTGGGGTCACTTGAAATTAAGAACAGCAAGGAGAGTTCATCTGCTGTTGGGAGGTATTAGAGGCTGCATTCTAGCAGTTGCTTGGTTCGGTGAGCAGTTTATGTGAGGATCTCAGTTTGCCTTACCAGGCTAAATTTGGTACCCACAAGTAACTGTGGGTGCAACTAATGTTGTTTAATAATATGTTTGTGTACTTGGGCCCAGCCTTGTAATGAGAAGTTAGATGCAAGAAAGGACCAGTTTGACATAATTGGGAGCATGGAAGCAATTAAGAATTGTTGTGGAAATAGTATGACTCCTTGTAGACAGGATGCAGTTTATGAAGATCAAGCCCTAAGCAGTTAAAAGTGCTGAAGAGAAAGCCTCTAATACAATAACAAACTACAGCAAGACATTGGATTTGTTTTTATTTCTTGTAAGATTATGTTTCCAAAGTGGTTAGATCATGATCTGCGAGGTTACTGAATTGCAAATACAAATTTACATGCACACAAGTAATATGTTTTGACATATAGGTTAACAAGAGAATGGTGCAAATTTCACACAGCGGTGGCTTGCTAATTACATTTGTATATTTTCAGGACTTCGTTTTCATTAAGAAAATGCAGATTCTGCAGTAGTAATCTTTGCTGATAGTTCAACAGCTCACAGAGAATGCGTACCATGCTGCAACAGCAGTGAAAGTGATCCTTAACAAAACAGCTTAGGAAGAATTTGTAGAATTTAGGAACGCACACAAATAGCAAACATTTACTATTGCAGTGTTGCATCCACTTGAGATAGGTTGAGGAATAGGTGGAAGCAATCTATGAATTTTGATAAGGTTTTTTGCATATTTTTCTCTTTTGACCTCGAGTTGGAAATGCATTAACAGAAGGGTATAAAATGTCTTTTATAGACCATATGTAACTGGGACAAATTATTGCTTCCAGTGAGCAACAGTTGCACAAGTGTTTTGGGTAATAACTACTAACAAAGCACATAACTTATAGGAATAAATATTTAAAGAATATGGGAAAAAAAACAAACAAAACATCAGAGGAAAGGTTCAGAGTATATTGCTCCTCTTTTGGACTCTCCCTGTGCCTTCACCTATATTTTGAAGGAAAGAGATAAACCTGGAATCTGTGTAGATGTCATTTGTACTGACATTGCTACCCTTATTTTATTTTGCTTTATAGCACATAAACGTGTGAAACTCATTTGTAAAAATGCATTCCTGTACAGTTTGGAGCTGTGGAGCCTTCATGCTAGTAAGACTTTGTGTGCGCTGTGCTGCTTCCCATAATACCTCCAGAAGTATTCCCAGTGGAGTATATAGCTGTCAAAGCAAATTAACCAAGTACTTTTTATAATGCTTCTTGCTTTTTCTATTGCATTTGTTTCCATACTTAAATCTGTAAGGTTCTGTAGCAGAGTGGTTGACATGTGAGTCATCTGCACTGGAGATCTTCCAGCTGGAGGATCCTCCCACAGCAGCACATACGTTTGTGGAGAAGTGAAGGAGCCCAGCACATGGTAATTCATTTTGCCTGTGTATAGGTGTCACGCAGGGCTGAGGGAATACCTGCTGCAAGTGCACAGGCAGGGGAGTTAGTGTTACCCTCAATTTCCATGAAGCCCCAGCAGCTAAAGAGTGCCATGGAAAAACATATAGGTGCCTGCACATGAGGAAGGCTCTATTGAGTTGTACTGGAAGCAGTCCCATGAGAGCAGCTCCATGTTTATCTGGCAATGATGTGTAACGCTGACCTCAAGGTGACCCAGCTCCAGGTTTCCTTAGCTCAAGCATTGTAGCACCCTGCTACACTGCAGACTGCAACCATCACTGCAGCCGTATGCACCCTGCCCTCCTCTTGTGGGTTGGTGAGACCATCTGGAGAAGGAAGCCAGCAGGTTCTGCTTTCAGGCAGAAAGCAAACTGATTACATGTAATGAGCAGTGTCCTCAAACCATACACTCATCTTCTGCATGTCTGGAATATTTCTGTAAACGATTTTGCTTCCAGAAGGAAAATTATGCTTGTTATCTACTATGTATAACCCAAATGCCATCATCTTATGGAAAGTCTAAAAATTTCTGTTTGTGCTGAGCTGAAAAGATCCCACTTTAATATTCACAACTGTGCTAATCTGAATTGTTTTAAATACAGGCTCAAGGACTGAGCATGCTGCATGCATTCTGTCAAGTTCTCTCACCAGGCATTTTTCTGAGTATTTTCTTTGTATGCTCAGATAAAAGTATGGAAGTAAGATAAAATATGTCTGGTATCCGTAAAGAACTAAGTATGCCTAGGGCTCAATTACTTAGTGCTACAGCTTTTGAAGTGGTTCTTATGTCTGTCGTCATCTTTTCTATCAAATGCCATCAGAGTGCTGCATAGAATATGGTTTCATAAATCTTTCATTGAGATATTTTTGGGTGATTTGCCATAATGTTTCTGTAAGTACAGCTGAATTATGTATTTACAGGGCCAGTCCTGATACCACAGAAAGCCAAGGGTACATTTACCATTACGTTCAAAGAGTTTTGGTCTGTGGGCTACCTTCACTTCCATGTGTGTGTTCTCCTAAAAATCAGCATGAGTGCATTCATGTGAACGAAGTCAGGATTTGTTGGTGTTAAACTATGTTCATATTTTACTTGCAAAAAAATGTTATTTAGAGCTATTGTTTTCTGTAGGGAAAGATTTGATTTGTGCATGTCTGTGTCAAAATCAAATGCAAGTAGTATTGCATGCCACAATTTCCCTTAGCTGCTTTTTAAGGCTGGGGGGCCATGGGGATGTTATTGTATATGGGATTTTTTTTAATTGTTATTTGTTGATGATTTTGGAAAACTAAAGCAAATACTCTAAAAATCTCAGAGTATTGTTGAAGCCAAAACAAATGAACGAAAAAAAAAGCCTGCAGAAAAGGGCCTGGTATCTGATAATTTTGGTCATTTTGGTATGATTCCAGCTGTGGCTGATAGTGTCATAGGCAAAGTGAGCACAGCAGCAATGTGGTATTGCTTTCAGGCAGAGTCTTAACACCCCCTGCCCCGATATGCCTGTTTCTTAGGTTCAACCTTGTCTTCAAATCTTGTTTTTCCATCGACAGAGATTAGCTTTTGATGAGAGAACCTTGCTTCACTTTACATCTGCAAGCTTTATATTTTCTGTATGTTACAGAGAACTTTCTGCAGATTGTCACTGTGGTATTGGTAGAATATGATACCTGATAACAGTGCTAGATAAAGCAGTTTGATCTCCAGAGCTTTTTAAAGAAATACTGGAAGAAGTGGGTGCTCCTGATTATCTCCCCTCCCCCCCACCCCAACCAGAAAAACATATTTCTCTTTATCTAAAGGATTTTCTTCCTTCCCTTGAATAACTAGGCCATAATTGTTACAAATGTATAAATTCTAACCATTTTCATATGGTAAACTGTTAGTTTTTAGTATGTAAATAGCTTTGTAGAATTACTTTTTCCACTCTCAATAAACAAATTAGTTTATGAACAGATCCATGTTATACGTCTGCAATAAATTTAGGACCTACATGAGAACAGAAATTTTGCCCATCAGTGAGAGCTTGACCATTCTAATCATTTCTGGAGTGACCTTGCATCTGCTAAGTCACTTCTAGACCAGAGCCACTGTAAATCGCTTGGACTTCTGCCTGTACAGGGAATGGCTGCGATTTGTTCTCACAAACGCTTGCTTAGTGTACCTTTTTTTTCCACTTTATTGAATACATATTCATATAATTTGCTATGTGTTTACAGACTTCTGGCAGGTAACCTGGTGTTGACTCACTTGACTAATCTGTAGTTATGACAAATTCTTTCTACATGCCCTCACTGCCAAAAAATCAGTGAGAGACAAGGGGTGCTCAGCTGTACTTGACAAAGATTTTGTTTGAGGCTGTGAAAGCCGTCTTCAGTTTGGATATATTTTTAGTGGCAAAATTAATAGATATTTAAAATTCCCTGAGTTATTTCTTTTCTTTGATCTGTCTGTCAGCTTGACATGAATAGAACTTGCACTACTTTTGTGCTGATGCCTACTATCTTTTTTTTTTCTATTTTTCTTTTTGCAAGGCAGGTTAAGCAAATGCATTAAGAGCCGAAAAAGCTTTTGGGAGTCCCCTTGCATTTATGTGATGAAAAGAACACTGAGTTTAAGTTCAGTGTTGCTGTTAGAAACTGTGATGTTTGAAAACAAATCTCAACTATCTGGTTATTAAATTGGTTTTCAGAAATAGATGTAAGAATTTAAATATTTATTTTAAGCATAGAAAATTAGTGTGGGAGCTGTTGTTGGAATGAAGGCCTGTTTTTTTTTTTCCTCAAAAACAAACATAAGGGGATGTGACTGCCAAGAAATAGAGCATTTTTTTTTCCTTGAAATGAAAATATGGAAAGAGCATTGCCAGTTGTCACTGCCTCTTCAGTGTGTTTCTGCACATGCAATTTCAGAGCTTGCACAAGTTCTGTGATGGAGATGCGATTTCTTCTCATTAGCAGATAGTTTAGCACTTTTGCTTCTGACCTTATATCCCTCCTCAGCTAAAATGTCTGAGGAGGATTTCTTTAAGCAGCATCACAACTCAAGGCCTCTACTGAGTCTCCTTTGCAGGCTTCCTAGGGAGTGAAATATTTTATTTTTGGGGAGAGTGGAACTATGTTGGACCAGGTGCTAAAGTTCATATGGTAGTTGTGAGAAACAGGTCTTTGGGACTGGGCTAGGCTTTTATGGAGGTATTTGCTCTGAATGTCAGATGAAGAAGTGTGTCTGAAGGCATTCTTGTCTCTCCTATGGATGTTTTTCTAATCAATGCAGCTCAGGATTGGGGAAACAGTCCTAGGGTTGGTAACTCTTTTAAAATGATGATACTGATAGCTGAAGAACAGCTCAATGACTGTTTGTTCCAAATGGTGCTCTTACTTGGGTCATGCCAACTTGTCACTTTTTGAGTTCCTGGCATGTTTGCTTTAGCAGTGATACAGTACAAGGTGCAGTTTAAGCTGGAATGCTGAGGGAGCACTTTCTTTCTGCCAGCCCTTGCTGTATTGCACATGCAAGTAGTGTTCTTGCTTTAGTAGGTATTGCTAATGCAGAGTCCTCATTCAAAAGAGTAGCAGTGCTAAGATCTGGAGAACATGGACATGAGAGTGTGAAGATAGGCTCTGCTTGCAGAATTTGAAGCCTGAAAGACCGTGGAGAACTAGGTAGTCATGTGAAACAGTACAGTTTGAAGACTGTGGGTGGACAGCTGTGACATGTTTACCTAGCTTTTTTTTCCCCACCATTTTATTTGTAATTTGACATTCAGAGGACCTTATCTCTTGGAGTCCCAGCAAACAAGTCAAATGACCTGACTGTGCCTCTTGAGCTAACTGTGTGAAAGGTCTAGAAAGCTGAAATTTGGAGCAACAGCTTGAAAAGAAATGAGAAAATACACACTTCAGCTAGTGTAGGGAGCACTGAACATGGATTCATGTTACACATTGTAAAATAAATTGGAAAGGAAATGGTTCATTATTGCACATCATTTGTTCTTAATAACTCCATATGAAATTAATAAACCTTAAAATTCCAGGTTTTAGAAGTTCTTCAAGATAAGAGTTAAATGGAAGGAAAGGGGAAATAGGTAGGGTAAAGCGTTGTGGCTTCAATGCTTTATGTTAAACAAATGATCTCAGCAACAGTTCATAGTTTCGGTGATTTCATCTCCTTAGCTGCATGTTCAGCTTCAGCACCATTGTTTAGTACACTGAGATAAATTAAGAATTCTTCTGACAGTATTAACCAAGCTGAAGTAACTGTGCTTTTGTGGGAGTGACTTTTCTCCCATCTCTGTGACCACTACAAAGTTTTCAACTGAGATAATGTGAGAGAAGTGGACAAATAACAAAGTGCAGAGCAAGCCTAAGTGCAGATTACCTAGGAACAATTCACTCATGGAATGAGATATCCGGTTGCTCCAGTTCTGTGGGAACTAACTTCTGGGGTACCAGCAGCAGAAAGATTCCAGAGGTCAGGGTCATCCCACCCTCTGTCCCCTCTTCAGAGCACCAGGAAGGATCCCTCCGTGTGAGAATGGACAGGAGAACACATTCTCTCAGAAGACAAGGATATTAGTAGGAAATTCCTCCAGATCTTATTCTAGAAGATAGATAACTTCTGCAGTCATACACATTTTCTTGTCTTAGATGTGTGTTGCACCTTACAGAGTTCCCTCCTTACTGATGCCACTGTAGTCTTGTGTTACTTGAGCGACAGTTTCTGCTTCTTTAGAAACTCAGGATGATCATTTTATTTTGGCTACCATGATGAGGTTTTTCTCCAGAAACTTCTGTAAAAAGAAATGTGTTGTTTCTAATTATTCACAAAAGGGAAAGACCCTCACTGCTGCCTATAGCACGTGCTTTCACTGAATGTTTCAAGCCACTGCATTAGAGGAATTTGTATGTAGTGATGCGATGGCTGTCAACAGAAAGGTGAAGGCTGGTGTGCTTCTAATACAGAGTGCTCTAATGAGCAGCACCACATCTACACAAACTTCTGTTTAGAAAAAGATTATTCCAAACATTCACCCTTGCTGAAAAGTCTGAATGCAAAGTAGTCAGATGAGGGGAAAAAGGAGAGCATCGTTAAAGATATACACACTTGGAAATATCCAAAGAAAAACTCATTTCAGTGAGCCTAGGTACATTTCAAAGTGTTGGACTAGACAAAATGCTTCAAGAAGGCGACTCTGAAAAATTAAACTTTGTTTTCTTACTTAGAAATGATGTTAGCTGTGAATAAGCCCACTCCCTTCGTTGGAGGTAGGCAAATCATCTGTAAAGAAAGACTTATCCACTGAATTTGTCTTTCTTTCTGCTTTTGATCTATTCACAAGCTCATCATGAGATTAATTTGTTGTTCAAAAATCTCCCTGCATTTTTATGCAATAATGTTCTCACATGAATAGCTGTCAAATAGCTGATGTTTCTTGCTGTTTGGACTCCAGCATTGGACTCTACTGGCTAGTTGCCTGGGTTACCTGTGTTATATATATCTGTTTCTTGTCCTGGAGTGTTCTTGATACTACTCAACAGACTGTGAATTTTGAATAATTCAGTCAAATGTAAAATGCTAGCTGTGTTTTGGTGACTACTGATATATTTGAGATTGAAAAATAAGCAGCTATTCACAAATTTATTTGCACCAGCTCTGAATGAAGAAAGCAAGCACAAACCAGAGTTTTAGTCTTTGTATTACCATTTATATGCAGTCTGAGCTACTTCTATGGGAGGGGGATGGGGAGGAGAAAACAACTGTATTTTATTAATTCTCACTATTAATTTCTAACAGGGATTTTTGACACTTTTAGTTGTATATGACTTTCTTCTTAAAAGATAATTACAACTATATGAGATATTTAATCTTAGATGTGTAATTTTAAAGCTAAAATACGAAAGACATTCTGAAGAAGGAAGAATCTTTGCAAATTATTGACCATATTACATACACTGAAATTTAGTGTAGACCATTTAAGCATTGTGTGAATCCATAATTCCAACTGAAAGACTGCAAAGATGTTTCCTTAGGGATATTTAGCACTGATCTTGCAAGTACTTACATGCACTAGTAATTGCATTGTCTCCTTTGCAACTGGTACTCCATTGTTTCTGGTACTGTGTGTCAGCCTGGGTTGGTATCCTCATCCCATTATGAAGTGGTGAATATTCCTGTCCACGCAGTGTGTTTACAGTCATGCAGTTACTCAGTTCCTCCTTTTTGTCCCCTGTAACAGCGAGTGCAAGTGAATCAGCTCTTGACAATGGTCAGTGTTCTCAAGATTCATTCTGAGAACATCTATTTAGAGCTGCTTTAGAGAACAGACGAACTCTCGTTATTCATCTTACTGAAAATTGCCCAGTGAACACGAATACCAGTCTCTTAGCTATACCATAAATAAGCTATATGAAATGGAATGGCTTAGAGTGGTGTTTTTATGGAAGAAGCAGATTTTGAGGTACTGAGTCTGTGACATTAGCACCCAACATCCTGCACAAGCTCTGAATGCAGGTTCTAGGAGAGAAACTCTCAAATGCAAAATGATGTGAGGAGTGATTTTCAAGGTCTTCAAAACCAGTCAGGTGTTGAGATTGCCAGACCTCTTTCCCACCTGTGAATTTTTTTTTGTAATATAATTGAGTAACATTTTTTAACTGTATGGCTGTCATACAGTTTTCTTTTTGGTAGTCTGGTTTGTAATGCAGGATGGTGTGTGAAGAATAGACATTGTGTTTACCCCAGAGTACAGATCTGGAGTTTGTCAAGGATTGATCTGTTCTATATCTTTCCAATCTATTGTAAATGTCGGGAGAACAGTGTAGGTCTAAAGCCATACAGTGGTGATATTTTCCTGGTATACTGCTTTAGTTGACAGTGACCACTGATTCAGGGATTCTGAAGGAAGAGATCTACTGTAGTAGTATATAATAGTACTTAAAACCACTTTTTCTTCCTTGAAACTGTTTTTGAACCCATGTAGACAATGTTTCATGAACACGACTGTAGTTATCATTCATATATTTCAGTTAAATAAGAGAAAAAAATAAATATAATATCCCGTGCTACTTTGTGTTTCTGGAACAGTCTAGATCATTGCATTGGTATCTCTTGGTTTAAGGGTTGATTTTTACTCCTTCATTTGGCACTTTGATTCTTCTTGTTTTGCTCATTTGACTAACAGAAAGGCATTTCAGTGAAAGCTTTTCAAGGACTACAGAATTTATATAACACCTTTTCTACTGCTTTGTGTCATCTTGTATCTTGCTGCATATGATGATGACTTTGTCAGGAAACTGCTGTCTTCCTGCTTTACATGTTAAACTTTCTTCTTCCTTGATCCCTTTTTCCAATTTGAAAGCGACTACAGTGGAAAAAAGCTGATGTCATCTGTTGTATTTAGTATAATTTGGAAACTTCTTAATGGCCATCTAACACATTTCTTTACATTGTCTATTATGAGGTGGTAAACAGGAGCAAGAGACTTAAGGTGATGGGGTATGAGAAGAATGAAAATTTTGGGCAGTGAGTTGTAGGCATAAGGGTCTTTTGGGGGATGGGATAGAGAAGATATGTAGAGGAAGGAGATGCCAAAGGGATCATGAGGACAGGATTGTCTCAGGATGTCTTTGTACTGGCCCCAAAAGAACACCAGGATCCTACCTGTAAGATGCAATAAAGCCATAATTCACTCCAAAGATGAAGTGCAACTGGAAGTAATGGGAAAAGATTGGATAAAAGGTAGGACGTTGCTGTTCCTTGCAGAGGAGCCAAGTGTTTGGGGCTGCAGGGTGGGCAGAAATCTTCAATTTCAATATTTTGACTATGCCAGAGAGAGGTCAAAGATTTAAATCTGAACATGAAAGCTCGCACGCCTCAATTTGTGCTTACGTTCACCAGCCTACACATAATGATGATTAAATTATCATCTATTTGCCTTCAGGGAACACTTTTAAAATTTTATTGATCTACACAGCCATTTCTTCATTAAATCACTCCAACTGCAGTAGCAGTTATTTTCTACATATTATATATGGATATAATAGTAACTACAGTTACTGTTGATTACAGTACAAAGAAAGGCATGCACTAAGTGTTTATGCATCTGGTCTATAAAAGGTAGCCATAAGTAGTTAATATTTAATCTCCTTCTTAATATGCTTCAGTGTTTTTAGACTTGTGAGCAAGGCTTTCTAAAGCCTGCTGAGCCTTGTGATGCACCAAACCTTCTTTGGGGGTGTGTGTGAGTGGGAGGGTGGGGGAATTTGTGTATTACTGAGCAGTAAGCTGAAGATGGCAGCATAGGGTGAGCTATCTCATTTTCTTAGCTAAGCAGAACCCTTAAAATACAGTAATTGTAGTTGTTGCATATGAGAAACTTATATTTTAAAAAAAAACCTTTTCATTTAAAGGGCTTTTTTAAATACTACAGCTTAATACCACAAGTTAGAACTAGGTAGGTGTTTTATCTTAAGTCCTTCCAAGAAAGGACAAAGTTACGGCCACTGACAGATCTGTAATAGATGAACACCAGGCTCCCCCTTTTTAGCTGTTGTTTGCTTTCAGACTGAGAGTGACTGTGGACACTGTGCTTTATGAGCAGCCCAGTCCTGCTGTATATCTGTCAAGATGTTCATGTTCACCCCAGTGGTTCTTTTAAGAGAGCTGAGGGGGCTAATTCAAAGATGACTGTGGGGTTTAAGCGTAATGCTGAGCAGTTCGTTGCTGGCAGTGACAGCATGTACAGAACCAGGACTGCAGCCCCCAGAAAGTTTTTCTGGCAAAAACTCAGTTGATATTCTTCATGGTGGCAGGTGTCTCAGTTTCACTCAGTGATGCCTTTGTCATTTTGTGCATCTGGTTGCTTATTCCTGAGATGTCTTTTTTGAAAACCAGTTGTTCTGGCATCAGTTAATTGTATTTAATGAACAGTTAGATGCTGGCTTGGCTTATAAAAGTCAATAGCAAAGTCATAAGTGGAACTTTGGTTTCTTGTTAGACAGTGTTGTGCTTTCACCTTCTCTTGTGGATATCTGTGCTTTGACTGCTGTACTGGAACCTAACTTGAGGCATCTTAAGTCACTGCAACCTTTCCTTCTTTGTAGCTGACTTTGCACGTTTAGATCAGACACAGGACTCATGTTTTTATTCTTTTTTATCATGTTTTTCTTCACAGTGCCATGCTGTCACACAGGAACTTTTATAAGCGGCAGAGAAATGAATCATATCTCAGCTTCTATACATTTATTGAATTTTAAAGAGCTGTTAATTACTGCTCTTTTGCATTTAGGATGGAGACTCAGTCTAGAAGAGTGGGGTTTGTGAGAAAAGTAGTAAGTGACAAAAAAAACCCACATCTGCTTAGGATTTGTTTTTAAGATATGCAGAAAGTGGTAAGAATTAGTATCACATACTGAGTTGAAGCTTATCCTAAAATGAAATATAAGCTTCACCTGTTATGTAGTTAATTGGAATGCAGTGTAAATTCACATTTCATGTAAAGCTCTTGGTTTCAGTGGAACTGTATTCCTATGCACAGATACTGAAATGGTAAGTGTATATATATTCATCTAGAGTTTTTGTAGAAGTTGATTTGTAGTTCCTTAAAACCTGAATATGTAAGAACAGTTACTAACAATCTCATCTGTTTGATCTGGCATCAAAAGCAATCTTGCTGCATCGTAATAAAACCAAACTGAAGCTCAGTACCATCGGAGCAGATGTGATTTTTGTCTTCTGGTTTTACTGGATACGGAACTATCTGTACGTTTTAAAGTCTGCCTAACGTTTCACTTTGTTAGGTGAATACAGCAAAGTTAGATGCATTACTGTTATGCTGATTTAATATCTTCTGCAACTTCTCATCAGCTCAGATATGTTAACTGCCTTCTGGTTATGTAGGTTGAATATAGACCTAGAGAACAACTGTAATGGATGAACTAACTGAATTTGCTAGACTGACTGTAATTTTCTTTCTGTCATTTAAGATGCCAAGTGGCATATTAGTTCTTCATTTACAATGAAGTAAAATGTAGTGAGGAATAAGATATCAACTAAAGAAGGCTCTTGTACACATACATAAGTTCATTCTAATGGGAGACAGCACTTAGATACATGCCAGGCTTTATTGCTCCGAACTAGATCCTGGAGATCTTCGGAGATTCTTAGACAGGCAGACCAAGTACCTTGAGGGATTTTTTTTTAAAGCAGGTCTCTTATTTCAGAAGGTGTCAGAAGTCTCTGCAGATTTGTCTGTGTCTTTGATAGCTAAATGCTCTTGCCTGTCTGTTCCTAACTGGTCATTCCTGTGAATTGTCTGGGTGCCCAGAAAAAAAAACAACCAACAATCTCATATTTTTATGCAAAGCTCTGTTACTGCAGAGTATGACATTTGAAGTACTTTTTCTGAATTTATATTAAAGACATGAAATTCTGAACAAGGGGGGAGATTGAGTGAATATAGCACCACTTGTCATGGCTGAAATACTTTTTTATTTTTTAAAATCTACATTGTATGTATCTGTGTTTTACAGTGCTATTTTTTTACAATTGAGTTTGGTCTTTGCAAGCAAGAAGGACAGCTACGTGCTTATGGGGCAGGACTTCTGTCTTCTATTGGAGAACTAAAGGTATGTTGGTTGATGTGCTCTTAAAGCAGAATCAAGTTTATTTAATCACAATAAAATTATAATTTGATATCAATATTTTGACTTGAAAATAACAGTTAAACTTATCAATATGAAAAACTTCCTTTTAAATGTGACACTGAGCTGAAAACTTCGTTTGAAGTATCAGCTGGCACCTGAAGCATGAAATGAGTTTGTAAGGACTGAAGTACCAAAGTAAGAATAAGCTACAAAACTTATTTCTGTTTGAAATATAAAAAATAACTAGCCTGTGAGATGCTTGTATTTTGGATAAATGCTCATTTAAGGGTGTACTGGGTTCTGAAAGCTTTACTTAGAAGAAAAAGATATGTTTTCTGTAGTTGAAAAACTGTTTTGAAATCAGACACAATTCTGTTGGAAGTAATGCAACATATTTCAGAGGATTTGTTATTGATATTAAAAGAACATTTATTAAGGTCTCGATTCAGTAGATTGTTTTTAAAACTGAAGAATGCATATAAGCTCATTCTAAACTTGAAATGTATGCCTGTGTTGCAACACAGACTTATAAAGACAAAAGTCTTTGACCTTTCATGGTGTGAGTAGTTGCCTGTTTTTCGGCATAGAGAACAAGAAAGAGGCATTTTGTCACAAGTTTAATATTTTGAGATGTAATACACCTCTCTGTTAGCACAAAGGAAGGGAAGATTAGGAAGAGGGGAGAATACCATGTTTATTCTGGGACCCAGATGAACTCTTGATGGCTTTCATTTAAAAATTTGGTTTCAGAAAGCATATGTAGAATTGCATTTACGTGCTGCTTCACAATATATCTTCTGTTTATTTGCATTTGAGTATCTTCTCATCCATTTTCAGTGAAGTACTTGGCATTTTGATAGAAGTATCTCTGTCTCTTTTTGGTGTAATTGTAATTTTTACCCGTAATTGAGAATATGTAATTGAGAAGTGTAGCTCTGTAGTCAGATTGCTATTCTTTTATTAATAAGCCTGTATAAAGGGATTGAAGAAAAAAAGTCAAAGAAAATGACTTTCTCCAGTTATATATATATTTAATTTTATTTCGTTATAGTTGTTCTCAGTTTGGTGCATACTTCAGCCACAGAAGCATTCAGTATCAGCATGGAACTGTTGTATCTCCACAGTGCAAATGACACAAAGAGATGAAAATATCCCACTTGTTTTCCCCTCACCCAACAATGTTCAGTGTGGTCTCCAAACTGTGTGGGTTTCTGTGGAGAGTTAGGACTTTTATTTAAACTAACAGTTGCAGCTGTTAAGTGATGACCCTGAAAATACCTGTCACATCATTTACAAAATCTAAAGGCATAAAAGCAAGGAAATAAATAGTCAAGAACATAATAAATCTTGTACCATCAATGTCATAAACAAACTCATTATTCTTGTAGATTGTGCAAATTCTGTTACCACACAGAAATCTCAACTGTGATCCCAGTTCTCTGTTCCTCACACAGCAATAATCTCAGAGTATGAATGTAAAGTATAATCCTTTTGAAAAGCAACAGTAAAAATTAAATAAGGTGTACATTAATGGAGTATACTGGTTGGCTTCAAAGGTTAGACCATATATCATAATAATTTTGCCATATATCAAAAATACTATACAATTTTCTGTTACATTACATTTATATTTCATAGATCTTTAGCCAGAAGGGGCTATTAGATCATCTGGTTTGACCTCTTGTGTATCATAAACAGTTAAGTTTCATCCGTATCTTGAACGCACTGCACATGGGGACCTCAGTTAGACTGAAAGATTTCAGTTATTGAGAGACTAAGCACTTGCATGCTGCAGGCACAGAAAACCATCGTACCACAAATACCCAGAGTGTCCATAAAGGTACTGATAAGGTGAAAAATGTCCAATCTTTGTGAAATTGTGCTCTAGGGCAAAAGTGAAAGTAAGAGGGGAATGGGAAGGAAAAAAACAACACAAAAAACAACAACTAAGTTTTCTGCTAATCTGACAAAGGGAGGAGCTCTTTCTAGACCAGAAACCTGGCACTGGGCATGCCTCTTGTCAACGAGATCTGTCAGCCAGGTGCTTAGGAAAATGAATCTCTGGGTACCTCGTGGCTCTGTTGCAGAGCTTTGCATCAAGCTGTTGCTTTTCTCTGACTTTCTACCAGAATGCAACCTCCCACACCTCTGCCTTTATCTCCAGTCACACACTGGGTGGGAAAATTTCTTCTTGCAGGCTCCCATACCTCTGCGTTAATCTTCAAGCATGAACTGGGGGGGGAAATTTCTTCCTTGATCTGAAGCTCATGGAATGGTTTAGGTTGAAAGGGACATTAAAGCCCAACCAGCTCCAACACACTGCTTTGGGCTGAAAAGCTGCTTTGGGGGAAATTTCTTCCTTCCTTGAAGCTCATGGAATGGTTTAGGTTGAAAGGGACATTAAAGCCCAACCAGCTCCAACACACTGCTTTGGGCTGATTGTTACCACTGGATCAGGCTGCCCCGGACCCCATTCAACCCAGCTTTCAACACCTCCAAGGATGGGGCATCCACAGCTTCTCTAGGCAGCCTGTGCCAGCTCCTAACCACTCTCTGATTAATGATGCATCTGAAAAATAATGCTGATGTAACAGTCTGTAGTTAAGATCCTGGTTACAACTGAAATGCTAATGGATATCAGCAATTGCTCTGAAAATAACGTGAACAGTACTGGCTATTTCTATGCTGGATGGGGATGAATCCATTGCAGTTTGTTTGACCACAAGGCCTCACCCCCATACTTTTTATAGAAGTCAGAGCAAAATAGTCCTTTTAAAAGTAATTTCTGCCATTCTTCAGACAACAGCAGTTGTGGATGTACAATCCCCTCTATGAAGAAATTAAAATATGTATTTATCCTTGTCACTTGAATGGTAGATCATGCTATAGTGTTGAATTTTGCTCTGTTGACTTTACAGGTACTTGATATTGATTTGCTTTTGTCAGCAAGAAGAAAACCCCCTCTCTAGCTACCCTCCCTATAGCTCTTTTTTTCAGTGCAGCAGTATTTGCAGGAAACAAAGTGATAGACAATTTTACAAATAGTATCTAGAAATTTCTATGGCCAGCCATATTTGAGACTTTCAGATGAGTGAAATACTTGTTCAGTCAGCCCCACTTCTGTTACACTGTTCTGCTCCACAAATCTGGTCAATAGCTTTAGGGGAAAAAAAAAACAACAAAAAAACACAACATAAATGCTAGAGAGATGTGGGCATCATCCTGTCAATATAGGGTTTCCTTCAATTTTTTTTTTCCCTACTCAGTACTTAGACTTCAAATTTCAGATATTGAAAAAGGCAACAGCTGATGAAGTGCATGCTGAGGAAGCATCAAGCAGAAATTTTGAAAAGCACAACAAAATAATGCGAAAGAACAGATGAAAAATGAAGCCTAGGTGGGGAAGAATAATATATTAAGTAGTTACAAATACTCTGACTAATAGTCAGATATAAGTACTCTGACTAATAGTCAGGTTAACACGACCTAGTGCTTTTACACAGTATATGTTTGGGACTTAGAGATAAGGCAGAAATAACATGCATTTCATTTATTGAAATTATCCCTAAAGGCAGTTGAAATGTCTTTGGAATTTTTAATCTATTTACTTTACGTGATGCTCTCTTGAACTCTTTGATTAAAAGAATGATCCGATCAGCTTCAGTTGGCTGTACATCAAGTCATATATCCCTATTGTATGCTTCTATATTTACCAGAGAGATGGCCTTCAAATCTTTTTGTACAGATTTTTAAGTCAAGTACAATATCCAGTCATGTTTTCTTTTAATGATAGTTTATGTTAAGAGAAGGTGATGTCAGCTTTTATAACCAGAAAGATTCAAATACAAGGTTTGGTTCTATTTACTGAAGAGGATTAAGAGGATGGAGATTTCCATCCCAGATGGCCATTATAGTGCTCTTTTTAAATTTAGACTCTCTTCCTAATTTGTCTAAACATTATATAAAATTATACTGATAACAACAACAACAAAAAAACCAAACCTGATGAAATCATATCATAAATCTGGAAGCGTCCTATGCTGAAAAGCACAAGCAGAATAATGCAAAATAGTATTTAGGAGCAGGTTTTCCAGAACTATATTCTCTCACAGAATAACAAGGTGATAAAATCAGTACTGGCACACAGACAACTTCTCACCAGTGTTCTTGTTCTGCCCTCCTGTAATCCTCAGACAGTGCAGTATTTATAACTCAACTAACTCAACTCAATTCTACCCCTCACTATAGTAGAAGCTATTTTCTTTTTTCCTTTTTGTTATTTATTTATTTATTTGATAAAACTGAAACTCTCCGAATTATTACATTCCATTTTTAATGCTTAAAGGAGGAAGCACAGACAAAACTCATTTACCATGTGTCAGTGATAGTTATCACTTAGGAAATGATTGATGGTTGGTCCATCTAAATGCATGGTGCCATCTTAGATGTCCCTGTATATTTAACTGGATCTCCATCTGGAGGTCCTATGCAATAGCTTCCATCCCTGTACAGATACCTTGACATTCTAGACTCTAGAAACCTGTTATTATGTACCTGAATCTTTTTTTTTTTGGTCTTTGGTCCAGTGGGATTGGAGTCTTTTCTGTAGCGCTACACTTATTCCCTAGAAAAGAAGCTGTCTAATTCTTGAGGTGTTCCATTGTCTAATATTGCTGAATTTCTTGGGAAATAGTTACAATCTGTTTGGAAGTTTCACTCCAACTCCTGTTGCTTAAACCAAAGGAGAATCACCAACAATTGTATTAGCTAAGTATTACTGTTTGTGTGAGTAGGCCTTTAGAGACAGTTGTTATCACAAACCTGCAGGGCAGTGAGATGCCCTTTCTGGCTGAAAGCTATTTTCCGTATCATCATTATCCTTGTCATCCATGAAGGTGGATAAAGCAAGAGATTTCTGAGGAGAAATCCATATAAGGTATTCTGATGTTTAAATTCACTGAGGAACTGAATATCCAAGCAAAACATAGGTGAACAACTGCATTAAAAAAACTATGGTTTGAACTTAAAAGCTTTCTAACTTAAGCAGGTGTTGAAGTTCTGTACTTCACAATGCTGATGTTGCCAAAGACCAACTCTTTATAGCACAATGATGTTTCTTAAAAAAAAAATAAATAAAAAAATCCTAGTTCAGCTTTGGAGTCAGCCTTGCCCTGACAGTTCACGCTAGACATTTTATGATGTGCATGAAGGTTTGTCTGCAGCCTCAGCTCAGTTGCAAAATGCCAACCTTGCTGGTGTCAGCACATCAAGTCAATAGTAGACTCTCCAGATACCATGCTGCAGAGTTTGAAAGCACTGTCTACAATTGCAGAGGTACTTCCCATTGCTCTGATCATCATGACAATGCCTAATTGATCCAAGAGCCAAAAAGCCATATCTTAGAAGAGATCTCAGTTGGAAATTCAGCAGAATTTAGACACTTGATTTCCAAACAGCAATCTGAAGAGTAATTGATTGTATGTCAGCTAACCCGGAAGGCATGTCTGAATTTACTGTCATTCCCGGTTACGTGTTTCCTAGTGTCTGTACATCCCAGTTGCTTTATGAAGTTGCAACTCTGTTCATGCGCGTGCTAAACTGAGATCCACAAAGTAGGAGTTATTTCATATGGACGATCTGAGGAGAATAACCTCAGAGAGTTTATTTTTTCTCAGAAGACATCCACTGTGATAAAGAATTAGCATTTACTTCCCTTTAAACTCCTCCCTTTTATATAATTAGAGTTCAGTGATTATTAAACTCTTCCCTTTTATATAATTAGAGTTGAGTGATTAGAGCAGCTGTCAATGATGATGCTGAATCTCTTCTCACCTCTGGCAGCTTTGATCCTGTTTCTGTCTGAAGAGTGCGTATATCTCAGCAGATACCATTCACGAGGTGAAGAACACTGTCACCCTTTCTGTTGAAACTGTATGGGAAAGAATCCATGTGTTAGAAGTGGTCACCTACTAGTTCAGTTCCGAAGAAAGCCTGGCCAGTAGAGCTCTTAATTTTCCACAAAAGGCTTCACTCAACCCATGCAGGGTTTTAAAACTTTGTCCCGAAGATATTTGAGGCATCAGATCCCATCTGAAAGTAAACAGGCACCTTAAAAGGAGATATTTTTGTCCAGATTGAACTCAGGAAACCCATAATAATTCATAGTGAAGACAAACCAATTCTATGGAAGGAAGTAGATGTCTAAACTTACAGGCAGTCAACCACAGCACAGCTCTGCCTGAAGACGGAGACAATAGGAATTTAAACAGGCCAAGTAAGGTGAGGTTGTTCCTGCAATCCATTTAGAAGAAGGTGCTGGTCAAGATAGTCCCTTTTAGATTTTTGTCTTCACAATCTATAACCAATGGCAGGCTAGAAACAGCAAACTTTGTGAGAAGGAAATGATACACGTACTAAAGGAAGTTAATTCCCAGACATTTTAAGATACTCTGCATTAATTTTTCATGTATTTATTTTTGGAGAAAGAGAAGGTGGGAGGAAGAGGTTCTTGTTCCAATTTTATGTCCTGTTATTTGGCAACAGCAGGTTGAGAACTAAGTAGTGTGATATTTTCAGAGCCTTTCTCAGGGATTTAGGAATGAGCATAAGCAAGAGGAACTCAAGTAAACAGTATGGTTAATACTTTGCTGTAAAGAGTGTCTATGCAGAAACAAAATAAAGGAATAAGAGATTCCTTCATGCTTCAGGGATCTGCTCTCTCCATGTCATTTCTCAGTGCTTTTCATGCATGTTTTCCCTGTGGATAGATACTATGGGACTAAAGAAAGTTGACCTACATGTGCTTTCCTTCCTCACCTTGTGTTTCCGTACGGGGCACTGAGGATGAAAGTACATGTGCTCTAAGAGTTAAAGTAGATCCAAAAACTAACTGCAAGTATCCAAGCAGAAAGAAGAGGTAGAAATAAATTTTGTTATAAAATGTCTCAGTACCAGATTTTCAGCTTTGAAACCTCTGTTTTTGAAATCTTTCCAGTGACTTTTGCCAGTAGTGTAAAGAGAGAGGCTAATCTGTAATCTCTTCTTTGAGCAACGTAATTTGATGTCTCGTCTGTCTGCTGTCTACTCTGTACCTATCTATGCCTGTATTTTTGGTTCTTTTTCCCTTACAGTATTAAAATGATGATTGTAACTTGTGTATGTGGTGGAAGGGCAATGCATTTCATCAGCACGCTGTACATAAGCACTATTTAATGGGTTTTCAGATACATAGTTTCACTCTTAAACTCACTATCAGCAAAATAATATGTGAATTTGATCTGAGAATGTAATGCAAAGGTTATGTGAGTGATTTGGTCAGACTCAGTTCACCTGCCAAGGTGATGATCAGTTCTTCCTGTTAATTGACATTTGTGGACATACATGTTTATAGCTGTAGATAACGTTCCAGCAATGGTTATTTTATGGCTTTCTCATTTCCATCTGAAGATTTATGCCTACACAGCACATAGATTTCCAATCTGCTCTTCAGTATTTTATTAGTTAAGTGAAAAAATGACTCATAAAAAGAGTATTTTCTAAGTAACAAATTATCTCTTCTATTCACTCTGGAAGATTACTGTATGTAAAACATGAGGGGCTACCAAATGATTGAAGAAATACAGCACAGTGATATGGAAGTTGAATATGAGAACTGCTTTATAGTTACAAAGCAGTATCAAAATACAGTTTAACAGAACCAATGGTTTATTTTGCAGCATGCTCTTTCAGACAAGGCCAAGGTGAAAACATTCGATCCGAAGACAACCTGTTTGCAAGAATGCCTTATCACCACTTTTCAGGAAGCTTACTTTGTTTCAGAAAGTTTTGAAGAAGCCAAAGAAAAGATGAGGTAAACTATTTCCCTTGACTCTAAAATCTAATTTCTCTTCTTCAGTGGTAGACTAAAAAGAGGTGTTAATTTTCTTTTTTCTTACAGGGACTTCGCTAAATCAATCAATCGTCCCTTCTCTGTGTATTTCAATCCATATACGCAAAGCATTGAGATTCTGAAGGATACCAGGAGTATAGAAAATGTCGTCCAGGACCTCCGCAGTGATCTAAACACTGTATGTGATGCATTAAGCAAAATGAACAGATATTTAGGGATTTGATACATGTCCCACTGTGATTTGTTGTCAACTGCTTATTCTGTAGCTATTCTAGTGGCATCACATGACATGGCTAACTTTTAAAACTCGTCAGTTTGCTCTTCTGAGCTTGGCCTGTGGCTTGCATCGTTGTGTAGCTCTATCTAATTGTAAAGTGCAGACAAAACAAGGCAATGCTAATTCATAAATTATCCATGGAGTGTGGCAGCAAATAACCAGCAGTTCCTCAACACAATGTTGTGTATGAGTACACCAGTAAAAGCTTACCTGGCAGTGAGTTTCTTTCTTTAATATCATTCACTTTGATGTGTAAGAAATGGCGTTCCTGATTTCATTAAGTCTGAGTTTATTTCTCTGTAATCCATTTTGATCTGGAAAAAAAATATTTACAACATTTTCCATTTTCCTTGTAAGAGAATCTGTATTTCTTTCTATAGTGGTGATGACAGTGCTTTGCCAATATATTTGTAACAGAACTGAGTGTCTCTTGTGACTGAACAATAGTTTACATTTGTACTAATGCAGAGATCAAGAAGGCTATGTACTGGTACTAAAAGGTCTGTGAGGATTATGAGAAAACACTACTGCCAAATGTTCTATGTGGCTGAGTAATTGCAGAACAACAATAATAATAAAAATAAAACCTCTGACAATTCATGTATAGAGGCAGTAATAAGTTCCATACATGTACTGTCTGTGACAATCCTGAGCATGCTTCCACTGCAGGGGTTGTCTGGAAACAAGAGTGGAAGCACCTTTGTTAATTCCAGGTTGTTAGATGTGAATATGAAGCCATCCTACATCACTGTGTGCCTTCTGCATTCCCTCATCTTTTGAACATAGTCCTCTTGCATTTCATGCTTAATTTGCCTTTCCTCATTATGCCACATTCAACCTTGACATGGGCACGCATGACTGGGTCTACGTCGTATCAGTATCAGTAGATATGAGAAGGTGAATATGGAAGTTGTTATTTAATTATACCTAGGACAATTATCAGTTAGTAGATTACTTGTGGGGTGCTTCAATCATACAGATACCTAAGCTGCCTAGCTGGTACCAGATGGATGCAGGTAATGCCTGAGTTAATGAACTTTATATTAGCAAGCTCTGACAGAAGTACAAGCTGTGTCTGGGGAGCACAGTGTGGAAATATTTGAGCCGGCTCTTATCTGGAAGCAATAATTATGCATGTCTTTCCTTTATCTGAGTTATTCTATTCTCCTATTAGCCAGAATAATGGAGAGTTGACCATATTGTATGGACCCTTCGTAATGGAAACTGCATGGCTTATGCAGATCATGTCAGTACAGGTGAAAGTTCAGGGCTTGTCTACTTACATGGAAAATAGATATCTATTGAAGCTGCTCTCTCAGCAGAGAGTCATGCAGATACTCTTAAGTGTTGCTAGCAATTTCAACATGAAGAGAGCACCACTTGATAGTATCAGCACATCCTTAAATAAGAGGCAATCTATAAGGATAATTTTCATAGGGAAATCTGCCACCTCCTCAAAGATAACTACGAGATAACAGGAAACGCTCTATTCTCTGGATGGTCCCCGCTGCATTCTAATGCTGCTGTTAATAGGGTGTGGAAAAATCTAGTTTTAGATCTAACCGTGACTGCCTCTGGTACAAATGAAGAGCTGTTGAATTATCCCATGGGGATCAGCTTGCTGGAGGAGTTTTTTAACTTCCTGACATTAGTGTTGACTCCATTAACTAGCACTTATTGTAGAGGAGTCACCAGTGAGCTTGGCATACAAGTTTCTTCCTCTTTCTTTGGATGGAATCTGATGAACCTCTTGTAGCCCTTTCTGGAGAAAACTGACTGAACTGATATTTACTTTAAATGATCTGGAAAATAATTGCACAAGGAATAGTAGTTCTTAGTTCAAGACCTGACAAAGTATTGTTGCTTGCTTAAGTGAAATAAAGGCACAATGAGTTAAGAGATACAGAGTTTGCAAAATCATTGCATTTTCCCTTTGAATCAAAATTTCACAGGAAAACTTTAAATACTTAAAATATCTGGATTTATTCTTGACTTCTATGAACGACCTAAAATAAGGATTGCACAGAAGTAAAACAACAGAAGCGTATCTTTGTTTTGTTTTGTACTGTTAACAAGTAAATCTTATTATGGATTAGGGAGAAACCCTTGAAATCCAATAGTCATTTTAGGACTAATGATGGCAAGGAAACTGTCTACAATGAAGATATAATGTCAATGAAACAGAACATTGTCAAAGGATAATGGGCTCCTGCTGCTAGATATATGCTTAATCCAATGATTTTATTTCTATTATACAACATGATTAAAAATAAATTAAATATAATGAGCTGAGGAATAATAGTGATTTAGAGAGACAGTTGCTCATTGTTCTCACATAGAAAAGCTGTGTTCTTACAGGCTATGGGGCAAACTTGCTTTGGGCTTCAGCCAGTCAGCAGTTGGGAATTGGAAAGAAGGCTTTAAAAAGTGCACTATCACACTTTTATGAATCAAGCAGTTCCAGCTTAGCTGACATCCTTCTCTGCAGTTTTTATTAGCAAATTAAGATCAGCCATGCAGCAGTCTCCTTGGATGACAAGCTCATTTAGGCATAATGAGGGAATTATTGACAGTTATCAAATTACACTAACGTTTCATTTAAAATAGACCATATTTATCTAAGGTGCTTGTTTAACTTTAGTGAGCTGGACTCTGGAAATTGGACTTCTTGCTTAGGCTCATTTATTTCCTGTGTAATTCTGAACTAATGCTTTATGGGTCCAAGATATATGTTCTTGCTTTGCCCGCATAGAGTAAATGGGCCTGAGCTTAATGAATGTAAAGCATTGCAGTGTTTACTACCATGCAAAGTCTAAAATGAAAAACAGCACTCTGAGACATTGCAGCAAATACAAATACCAAGTTTCATTTGCAAGCCAAGACATGGTTCATGCGTTTCATTTCATTTATTTGGTGGAGGGAATGGAGTGGGGAAGGTGTTAACACAATATATTGTGCTTTCTGTTGTGTTTTTCTCTCTGCACTTCAAGATCTGTTTAGAAGCCTATTTAAAGTTTAGGCCTTCAATACACTTTCATGACATAGGGTGTCTTCCTTTCTTCTTGTAATGATGTCCTAAAGTCATGGAGAAAGCATACTGTACTGAAATGTGTGTTTGCTGTCGTTCTGTAATGGATTACAGAAGATTTCACATATCTGGGAGGACAGCCTGGCTGAGTGAGCTGAAGCTGGTGAAGGCATTCATCTACAGGCTACTGGTACAAATCCAGCCCAGTCAGGAGCTACTGAGAGCAGTCACCACCAGCAGCAGCCTGGCCTCTGTGTGATGAGTTTGGAAGCTAAGATTGCTTCGTTTTGAGTAGAGGAGACTGAGGGGAGACATGATCACCTTTTTCAAATGCACAGAAGTAGCTGCAAAAATAGAAGGGAAGAACTTCTCCAGCCTCAAGAGCTAATGGGCTTAGACTGCAGGACAGGAGCATTCAGTTCTGTAATAATGAGAACAGTGAAATATGGAGGACAGATTGCCTAGGGAGACAGCAGGACACCTGTCATTTTAAGAGAACAGTTTAGACAACTCTCTCTCAGGACTGGTATTGGCACAGCTGGTGCTGCCTTGAGAGGGAACAAGCTGCATGGCGTCTTGATGTCCCTTACAGCAGCTGCCTGGAAAAGGGTATTCAGGCTGCTCATTGGAAGGCTCCACATGACTCTCAACAACAGTAATGGTCATCAGCCAGCACAGTGAACCCCCTGAGCAGCACTTGGACCCCTGCATGTTCCTTCCATCTTAGACCAACTCTGAAGAGTGGTTCTTCATACTTCCATCTTCCCTTAGGGAATGAAAAGGATCCATAATCTGAGTGAAGTCTCCAGTGGTGACAATGGTGCTGAATTTTAGTTCATTTGCCATTTGAGAGAGCTCTCTGTGTCAGTTGCCTGCTTCTTATGGCTGCCCATAGGCAGAAAACTGATTGTCAGCAACCACCATTTGTCCTTTTTGTATAAAAATGTAAAAAGCTGCTCAATTTTATAAGCAAAAAAGAAAAAAAAAAAAAGAAAAAAAAAAAAAAGAAATGGATATTTCATCGTAGCCATGCCTGTGTTTGGGCTGTCAGGAGGAGTGTGGTCCTTTGAGCAGTCTGAAGAACCTGGAGCATTTTCATGGCCCCGAATCTGAGTGCTCTGGCCATGTGTCGGCCTTCTGTCTTGATGAAATCCAGGCACAGGGTGGGCTGCTTTCTCTAGCCCCTAGCTTCTGAGGAAAAGAAGCCCACTATGTGGTCCGTCAGGGAGCTCTGGTTCAAGCCCCTGATGTAGCTGAGTGGGAAACTTGGGTCTCACACCTGCTGCTCAGCCCAGTGGTATGATAAGGACTGGGTAAGGGTGGATGCAGCCCTCTTTAATTAAGGAAATCAGTGTTCTGCCCCAGACCGGTGACTTCCATTCTTGTTTCAGCAGGACGGTTTGTGCCTTTTTAGAAATATGGGAGGTTCTCTTCTATCTCATTAAGAGCCATGATCATATTTCCAAATAATTTGCTAACGGAATGATTCTGATATTGCCATATAACGGCAACATTTTTTGGTATCAGTGTCACTTAATCACTGGAGATTTTTCACAGGCAGTGTGATGTCTGTTCAGAACATTTTGCAACAATGAAATTTAGTTTTACAAGCTCCTTTAACACCATACAATGGGAATTCATGTTTTTATACCAACAGTTGAGATGTTAAGATGAACCAAAAAATAGGTGCTGGCATCTTACTGGGATTTGGCTCAGGGTGGACAGTTCAGATGGAATAATTGTGAAATGGGTTATGTAGTCACGTTTTAAAATGCAAGTGGGTGATGAGTATTTAGGTGGACTTCTTTTTAACGTAGACATAAATTTCAAATGTCCAGAAAAATATTGGAGAAGAAGCTGCTGTTGTTACACTCTACCTTTGGAGGAAAAGAGTTTGCAAAGCAGCAGGTGGTAGATTTTAGTCCTTGTTAAACTGCCATATGGCCTGGAATATGAACTGCGTGACACCTACCTCACCGGCTTTTACATGAGATCCAGCGTGATTACAATTCTGATAACAAAATAACAAAGCAACAATAAAACACTTCAGAGCCAAACAGCCTGGCTTCCCCATAGGAGTCAAAGTGGGTGATTTGAGACCAGCATGGCACAAATCAAACCATTTTTATTTCCTATGAAATCAATTCTGTTTTCTGTTTCTTTAACAAAACATCTTTTGAATTGCGTTACCATTTTATTTTTCCGTGAGGATTCTAAAGAGATATAAAAATTATGGAATGGCTGATGTGGCCAGCACCTCCTGCCTCAAGGTTTTCTTGTTGTTACCAAACTCTCTACTGACTCTTGCCATTTTACAAGGGAGCGGAGTAATGTTGTTGTTTCTCAGGAGTTGACAATTGATGGGTACACTTGAATGCTACTCTCCCTTGCCATCCCTCCCTGTTGGGATTGCTGATGTCAGGGATACTAATAAGACCAGTTAACAGTAAATGAGTTTGAGGCCATGCACAATGGACTTGCTACTCTAGAAGAATTTATTGTGAGGCTCAGGTTGGTTGAATTCCCTTTTACTGAATACCCTTGATAGATGATCATGAGTAAAGTTATGAAAAAGCATAACGTATGAAAGGCGTCTCACATTAGATGGGGACCAGGGAGTCAAAAATCTCCACTGCTGCAAAAACAGCACATGTTCCAAGAGGCGTTGTGCTGCCAGTGCCCGTCAGTTTAATTAGACCTAGCTCGAAATAGATTTCATAGTTGCTGGATTAAAAGGCTACATTTTACTCCTAGGTCTCAGCCCAGCATCTGTTTTCAGAGATATATCTGTGTCTGCAAGCACAGGAGCTAGAGCTACCAGTCAGGCATGCAAGGCCTGTTTCTTATTTCATTTGCAGGTATTTTTTAAAAGCCTCATTTACAATGTTATCTCCAGAGTAGGAATGCAGTGCATAGAAGATGCAGAGGCATCAGGGCCCGATCTTTTCTGAGCTCTCATTGCTTCTTGCCAGTGCCACGCAGCACAGTGAGTGCAGCCAAGGGAGGACTCCTCAGGCCTGTGCTCGTTGCTGGGGGCAGGAGTTAGGAAGCCATCTGAGCCCACAAAAGAGCTCATACTCCTAGCTGCTCCATGGCCTCCAAAAAAAGCCCTGCGTTCATCTGCCTTCTGTGACATGCTTTTGCAGAGCACCTCCTCAGGATTTGTCTGGGGGTGTTTGTGTGGTGGGATGAATTAATATATGCTGACATACATGCAGGAAAGGTAGCAGAGGTAGGAAAGCACACACAAAAAATTATTTCATAGCTCTCCTTCTATATCTTTCCTGCTAGTACCTGGCTTTGGCTTGAGAAGAGACATGATGGAGGCCTACCAACACCATCCCTGCAAGCACCAGGCAGAGTTGACACAGTTAGACTTCGCAGGCTGCTGTCCTGCTGCAGGCCATTGCATGCCCTTGGCCATTCTCAGCCATCCAGCACAGTTTTCTGAGGCCATTAACAGCCAAAGTGCAGCTGACCTGATGTGCATGCTCACTTGTGCGCTCACCCAGGGTGATTTTGCCACAGCACACTGACATGCAGAAGTGGGAGCCTAGTGAAGGCCTCAGGATGTGTACAGACACAGTTCTTCCTGCCCCACTGCTGGAGTGCAGCCCTGCAGCATACAGAGGGCTCTCAGCTGTAGCAATACTGCCTTCTTCACCCTGTTTCAGTGCCACCATACCTTTGAATTCCTTGCTTAGCAAGCCTCATACCTGGGGACTATTAAAAACATCAACAGATCCCACAGACTTAAAATAGATGAGGAAAGGGCATGAGCAAGCATGTGGTAACTGTCAGCAAGTATTGATTTTCTCACCACAATCTGAGCACACAATCAGGCTTACTAAGGATGTGGCATTCCTATGAATTCAGTTTTGATACACCGTTTCTCAAAATGCTCAGGAGAAGCAAAACTAGGACTCTTGACAGCTGAATAAGCACAGGGTCCTGTGTAATTCTCCGTGTTTTCTTGCCATTACCTTCTTTTCAAAGGAGAGGAAGAACGCTGTGTCCATGAATGCGATGTAAAAGCTGTTCACAGAGCGATAGCTTGGTTTGCCTGAGTTGGGAATGAAAACCTGGTCAGAAGGAGGGAATTAAATCTCCAGTGTAATGCTTCTGATTTGCAGAAGGGAAAGGGGAAGTGCTAAGTGAATGTAGGAAATTGCAGCATTATGCGTTGTGAGAGCAGTTCTTTCCATCCTTGTAGCTAATGGACTGAACAGAAAGTGAACAATTTGTTTCATACAGTGATTCACCAACACTCTGACAGCGTTTCCAATTCTGAGCTCAGTTTCATATTCAGTTCCCTGTTTACTAGTGAAATAGTACAATTATCTGTCTACCTCTTACATCTTATAAGCAGGCAAGGCTGCACTATCTGGAAGGAATAGAAATAATGGTAAAAATCCTGGCTGTTTAAGGGTTGAGGGAGGGGAAATGAAGCAAGTGTTATCTTTCCGATTGTTTATTGGAACTCTTGTCTAGAAATGAAGTTAAATTTCCTGGGAAAATAGGTACAAAGGAAAAACTGCCAATGGAACTCAGTTTTCAATTTCTATTTAATGTTTTCTCCGTTCAGGTTTGTGAAAGGAAGTCACAAAACATTTCTTGTTTGAGCTTCCTCGTCAAATTGTCAATAGTAAAGTGGCCAGAACTGTTACAGCTGAATTGGCCACATAAAGCTCTGGTGAAAACGGGATGTCTCTCCCAGAGGCATTTGGTGAATGTGCTAAACTGCTTTACAAGTCAGGATGACATTTTTCTGCCTTTAACCCCAGTTTTATTTTGAACAGAAATCACTCTATAAGGAGCTCCAGTTTTTAATCTGGAAATGTTTGTGAGGCTGTACTGGCTGTATATATTTCTCGCTGGTACGATCAGTGTTTGAATGAAAAATCTTGGAGCACCTTTCCAGAAGAGTGTAATTAGTCACTTGTTAGTATTGACTATTTACGATGCATTAGAGCTAATCAGGGCTATTTCCCAAAAGATTCTAGAAAAATATATTGTAAAATGCCTTTCCCGAAGCGTACACTGTATAAATTCAGTAGAGCTTTTAAAATTCAGTGGGTTGAGTGGAAGAAGGAGATGGCTGTAAAGATAGCGATGAAGGCTATTAATAAGGGCAACGGTCTGTGTAGCTGAGGGTTTAGGAGTCTTATTTCAAATTACAGAGATAAAATACGCAAAAGCTAGAAGTCAGTAGTGGCAATTACCTGTTGCAGCCCCTTCTTACAGATAGTGATGAGACTGATAGTTCATGGGACTATCTGAGTCTACCCCTAGTTCCCATCATAAACAACAAGTTGTTGCTAAATGCTTTTAGCCTGGGAGACATTTTAATTGCTGGCAGCAATCAGTGTAGGTGCTGAAATACAGGGTCTTGCTGAGGAGGTGTGGTGGGCAGCAGAAGTGCCTGTCTTGCTGGGAATGGCACCCATTACAACCACAGCTTGAATTTCATAGCACGTTGTTCCTGATGACCCAAGGGGGAACTCTTGGAGTGTAATCTGTAAGAGCTTACTGTGGTAAAGTTAACCTTGGGTAGTTAGTGTGTATGTAGCCACCTGTGTTGTTAGGTGAGTCCATTTGGTCTGACGAATCTCGCACCACATCCTTCCAACCCAAACCATTCTATGGTTCCATGATTCTATGTCTGCTCCTCATCCAGCTTCCCTGGATTCTCACCCCCAGAGGTTGTCTCAGTCAGCTTTCATTCCTTGTGGTTCCTTCTTGCAGCCGTATTTTCAGTTGCCTGGGGCACTACAGCATGCTGAAAGGTGACTCATGTTTCCCTTTCAGAATATGACTTCATCTTTGTTACTGCAGAAAGGATCTTTACTGCTTGCTAATTTCTGAAAATGTTTTGTGATGAGATGACAGACAGTACACCTACTTTCACACGTTTGCCTAAGTGCAAGCAGCTTGTACACATCCTTCACTGTTGGACATTTCCCAGCACCAGGATCTGCAATGCCCCAAGCAAGCCCTAACATCTCTCTCTCTTTTTTTTTTTTTTTTAAGATTAAAGCAAACAATCAAACTGTTATAATTTTTATTGCCCTCCTTCCCTTCTGTGTTTAAATAGCTATTTCCCCTAATGAATCCTCTGTCTGGCTCAGATGATAGAGTGAAACTTTTATTTTTCAGTGTGTGTATGTATGTACATGTAAAATAACAAGAGACCAGGTTATTTTCTGGGCAGACTTCTTCATGTTCTCCTGCATCGTGACTGCTGCCCAGGGTTCTGTGAAGCTGCACATGTGGTTCTCGTGCAGAAAGCAGAGCAAACATTACATAACTAACCCATATTGCCTACCAGATGCCTCAAAGTGTCCAGGACTTGTAGGAATTTTCTGTTTTCTTAGGTCTGCATCCACCCTGTCTTCTGATGTTTTCCCTCTGATGCACTGTGACCTTGTTGAGGATGCAGTGCCTTCTGCTCAGTGCTTCGCGGACAGATGGACAGTGGTGCCAGCAAGAGACTGCAATATTCAGCCCATTAGATTCTCACTTGTCATTCCTCAGATGGATGACAACTGATTAGCTAAAGCTAATGGTTTCAGACAAGTGCTTAACTAGACTTAAAGAAATACAGTCACTGTGAAACAACAGCCTTTTGATGGATATTTAAAACTTCACTTCTCTGCCAGATGGATGTATTAGTAACTGTAGTTCACCAGCTGATCACATCTCATAATTACAATTACTTGTCCTAGCCCAGGGAAAAGCTCAGTTCATTTGTCCAAGTATTGATTAACTGGTGTAGTCAAGATCGCTTTACTTCACAGAGGATGGATAGCCATTAATAATGTTATAATTACAGCACAGAAAATATGGTGATCAGGGGCTAGATTGGGACTTCAGTAGATAAGGACATAGGCATTGTTTTTATAATACTGAAAAAAAAGCTATTATATAAAAGGGGGGTTGTTAACCCAGGGAACCTACTGGCAAAAATGAACCATTTGTGTTCCCCTCTGCACAGAGGGGTTACCTGGAGTGAGTCCCTGGGGCAGGGATGGGAAAACATTTGCCCAAGTGGGGTTTTGGGCTGAAGGGTTCATGGGTGCATGAGGAGGCAGTGCTGCACTTTGGTATGCATAACCATCATGAATTGTTAAACTCAGCCAGACACGAGCAAAGGAGTGGCGTTAGTTCCTGCTCTGGTGAGGCAGAGGGAGAAGGAGTGCAGGATCTAGTCTGGGTTGTTTACATGGGTTGGTAGTGATAGGACAGGGGGAAATGGTTTTAAACCAAGTTTTTTGCTCTGAGGGTGGTGATGCACTGGAACAGGTTGCCCAGAGAGGTTGTGGATGCCCCATCCCTTTAGGCATTCAAGGCAAAGATGGATGTGGCTCTGGGCAGCCTGGTCTAGTGGTTGGTGACCCTATTCATGGCAGCAGGATAAAAACTAGATCTATGGGGTCCTTTTCAACCCAGGCCATTCTATGATTTCACAAATTCTGCTAATACGTTCTAATAATAGTGCCACCAGAAGCTTCACCATTTCTTTCTAAACCAATGTAATGCAATGTAAATTTCATGTAAGTATTGTGATAGGAACCTCAGCACTGTCTGTCTGCTGTTTTCTTATACGAAGCATTTTCCATGCTTTTACTTGAAATACCAATCACTGGTCATTAGTCAGTAAGCACTGCTCCTGACAGAGTGGGATCTCTTCTGATCTCCCACGGATGGTTTAAAGCAAAACAGAGAATATGTTTTGTCCTCCTCATGCAGTTTAGAGGACTGCAACTTTGCAAAATAAACCAGCAGCTTGAGGGTTGTTTAGTTTGTAAGTTTATTTCTATGAGAGCCCATAGTGAGCGCACACTCCATCTCTGCAGCTTCAAAAGCCAGAGTCTGACAGCTTCTACAATGCAGCAAAGAATTCCTGTGAAAAGTCTCCCACTCTGGACAAAGATCAGAATAATTTTCTTGGTGCTTTAGGTGTCAATGTCCGAAGTTCAAAGACTAAGCCACTTTGCTCTGCTATGAGGGTAATGGAAATCTCTTGGGTTAGGGATACTTCTGGTGAATCACAGATGTTTACTTGTTTTCTTGAACTTCTGGAGGTGATAAAAAGTAGGACATGTGCCAAAGATGTGGCTTTGTGGATGGGGTGAAAATTGAGAAAATTATCATCTGTAAAGTCATATATCTTCTATGACCTCATTGTCTTAGCCATGGCTTGATTTCAAAGATCTGTTCTGAAATTGTTGTCGAAGCACAGTCAGTAAATCTGATGTTCATCCATCACACAGAACAAACATGGCCATTTCTATTGATCAAGTAATTGCCTGTGGATGATGTGTGTGCTTTCATTCCCTCATAAAGCCCTTTCCTCACAGGATTGTATTTTTCACAACTTTTTATGTAAATTCATGCTTATCTCAATCTGTGTACACGTGAACACATTTCACTCTGCTTATAAGAATCAAGGGATGCATCCTTTGCTACATGCTTTATATTCAAACAAACTAGGGGTTAATTTGATGCCAGGAGAACAGCTTTTAATTCTCCTTTTCATGGCATTAAACAACCAACAGTAACTTGCTTTGCTAGCTCTTGGGGTCTACAAGGAGATGGTGTGAGCAAATTTGATAGCAGGTATGTTGGCATGTGAATGTAAATCAGGTAGAGTTGTAGGAAAAAGGAATCTCAAGCTAAGATGGTGTGTAACGTTTTCCAAAGGAAAAATGAAACAAATGTAAGTTCAGGCTATTTTTCTGTTGTTGTCACGGGGTTGATAGTTCCACACTGTAGTATGTATTTTGGAAACAGTAGGTCAGGAATTCTTTTATTAGTGAAAACATGGAGCTCTCGCTTGTCCCAGCCTGAAATGTAAAATCTCTTTGCGAGTGCAAGTCTTTCTTACAATTCATTTATTTCTACCAAGGACTGATATTCCCTTCATCCCTCCACTCTCCTTAAAGTTCTCCAGGAAGATATGTTCCCTCATTTTTCCCTATTTGAATGCATACCTATAGCATACTTTTCATTTACGAAGTGAGTACTAGGAAGCAAAATGCAGGCTGTCAACAGTTTACGGGCCTGTTTCCCCTAGAAAAGGGGAAGGGGGAAATGAGAGAGGGTAGGGAGGTGAGCCTAAAAACAAAACAGCAGCAACAATCTGAGGAGGAAAACTAATTTACTAAATAAGATATCAGAATGCAAAACAATAAAATATAATTGGAATTGAAGCTAATAAATAAAATGAGAGAGTGTCTGAAACCTAAGGCCTTATGCTAAAGCTGAAGTTGAGATGGCTAGGGAAACTCCACTGCTGAGATGAACAGCAAAAGAGGAAGTCTCTGGGACTTGTGTGTAGTTCTATCTTTCCCCCTGAGTGGAAAACGGGAATGCAATGTCCTCTGGAGTATGTAGTTCTTCTTCTCTTCTGAGAACCAGGTACCTGGAAATTTGGCAGTCCACAGACTTAGAGCATTAACTCTTGAACTCCCAGTGCCTGGCGTGATGTTATGACGTGGAGAATTGATAAGAAAAATCACAAAACCATAACATAGACAAAGAATGATCTGACTCACAAATACTGATTGCACACCCCCTCTTTACCACAGCTATCATCACTACAAGATTTTTATTGGATTTTATGGGGCTTGCAAAAGTAAAGAACTTCCAGGGAATTTTATTTTCCTGTTAAGCTAAGAAACATATCTCAAAGCTTGGAGCCCTCCTTAGTAAAATCACTGCAAGTAGGTCTTTCTCTTGCTTAAATTGGCAAAGTGACAGCA
Source organism: Odontophorus gujanensis (assembly GCA_013399175.1). Lineage (NCBI taxonomy): Eukaryota > Metazoa > Chordata > Aves > Galliformes > Odontophoridae > Odontophorus > Odontophorus gujanensis. The sequence goes on from VXAB01000403.1 coordinate 514,040, forward strand.
TGAGTGCTTTCTCTGAGTGCTGCTGTGACAATCTGATCCCCTCATCAGATAAGTGTCTCTTAGGCAGGCAACAAGCCGTTCTGATAATTACAGGTGAAAACTAATAACTTGCCTTGGGGTCCTTGAGTGTCCAGGGCACATACTTTCAGTAAGAGCTTCCACAGTACTGCAGCTGCATTTGATGATCCTGGTCTCTGGGGTGCTCCAATGGGCTCCCTGGGTACAAGGTGTTATAAACAGAGTAGTCAGGAAGTAAAACATGTAACAGACAATAATTCTGAAAGCTCCTGACCAGCTGGAGTTGAAAGACCCCATGCCAGCTACTGCAGCTATAGGATCATCAAGTGTGGGCTGGACACATAACTAGACCTTCTGATTGCAAACTAAAGTGCTGCTTCTTCTTTCCAAAAGTTGTTTGTCATACTCCTTGATTGCTTCTCCCAATAACATTTTCATTTTCTAACCTCCTATTCTTGTCTGCTCTCTGACCCTCACTAGGCACTGAATTAGAGAGTATCAGTCTCACCATAGGACGGAGAGGTGATATTATTAATGCCAGAGATGATGTCAGGCTGTCAATTTTCTGTCCTCATAAGAGTTAATTAAAGTAGAAGCTGGTAGAAGATTGGTAGAAAATATTGCTAGAAGAAGATTGGTAGGAAAATATAATGGCTTCAACAGGTCTTTCCCTAGGTTTAGGTGTTAGGACCAAAAAACAGGGTCTGAATCAGACTAAGTGTAGATAGCTAAGGTCAAAAACATGGACATTGCCAGCACTTTTCCTGCTTACACTCTAGAGGTATTTGAATTCCTTTAAAGATAATCAGTTCTGACTCTGGCATTCACTGAAGTCTGTGTCTCAGGAAACAGCTACCAGTGCCTTTGTTGGGGCTAGATGTCTGTCTAAGTCTGACATTTCCCTGAACAAATCCTCTGAAAGTGAAAATCAAGTTGGAATCAGGAGGACTGATTTCACAAAATCAGGTGTGCGTGATCTTTCTCTTTCAGAGCTCAGGCAGGGAAAGCCATCTCCCTCCCTCCAAAAAAAAAACAACAAAAAACAAACAGAAACCAGTTGGAAGCAGAACTGACCAAAGCCATATGTTGATTTTTGTCTTCTGCCTGAAAGAAGAGAGCCCAGCACCTCTCACCTGGCTGGAACATCCCATCCAGATGAACTGTTAGGCTGTAGGTACCCAAGTTTTACTTTTTCTCTCTTAGCTTAGCAACCACTGCTTTGAGTGACTTCCCACCAGAGGTACAGCAGGAACCTAAATTAATGTCACTTCTGTCTTACCCTGGTAAGATAATTCTCAGATTAGAACTATTCTTAAAAGAGTACTGAACTGTAAAGACTAGAGCATGGATCAGATCTGTATAGAAAAGTTTCTTTATTTAGAGAAAGACTGCAGTTCTCCTCTGTAATTGTATGTAAAATAACTTCCTCATGTCCAAGTATCAGGCTATTTGATGAGTTAACAAGACTGTTGTGACAGAGTCATGGAGCACCAAATCTAAGCTTCTGTTAAAACAAGTGCATTTCTAACCATTTTGTTGGCCGAGGAAACCTTCTCACAGACTAATTAATGTAATGTTGTCTGTCTGAGCCTGCAGACAGCCTTAACAGAAAAGTGTGAACCTTTCCACCCCATTCATCTCAGTGAAGTGTCAACTTCACACTCCTTGGCTTCACTCAATGTCAGTGCTATTTGTTTTATTCCTGAGTGTTTTATCAGAAGGTTTGGAAGGGGCAGGTGTGACAGGACATGCTGGGAAGGATAAGCACATAAAAAAGACCAAAAAAAAAAAATAGAGAAAGAATAAGAAAGAGAGAAAGAGAGAGAGAGTAAGAAAGAAGGAAAGAGAGAAAGAGAGAAAGAAAGAATGAAAGAGAAAGAAAGAAAGAGAGAGTAAGAAGGAAAGAATGGGAGAAAGAGAGAAAGGAAAAGAAAGAAGGAAAGAGAGAAAGAAAGAAAGAGAGAAAGAAAGAGAGAAAGAGAGAAAGAAAGAGAGA
>VXAB01000403.1:523097-583611 GCA_013399175.1 Odontophorus gujanensis
CCCCCACACACACAAACATACACACACCTTTCTTTTGCCCATTTGGGATCTCAGCTCAATAACCTTTCCTGTGATCCCCTGTAAGGGTAGTGCCAAAAGAGGAGACCTTGAGATGTCACAAGGCCAGTCAATAAAGGAAATCTTTTTGGCATGAATGCAGCATGATCAAAATCAGAAGAGGGTGGCCTTCTGTGGTGTCAGAGCCCTGTTTCTAGAAGGCATGTAGATATTCAATAGACTTCCCTTTGTGAGGGAAGCCATTCATTTTATTTGTGTTTTTCCTTGGGAAGCTAGTTCAAAACCTGATGTGGCATCAGAAAAATCTAAAGGGGTACTGACAATTCTCGTTTTGCCCATTTTCAAATGGATATGTTTCCCACTGTTGCTGGTAAAATCTTTCAATATGCCTCTACTGAAGTTTTATTGAAATAGTTGTGGACCAATAAAAAAAGATACTCAGGAGAAACAGTTTTCAGGAGCTGAAATGTTTTAACAATGTTTTTGTAACCGACTTGTATTATTTTTAGTCTTTGGAGACAGGAACTGTGGAAAATTCAAAACCACTAATGAAATGGTCTCTGGCCTCTCCCTTTTAAACCATTTAATGTGGTACTTTCCCATTTTCTGCTGCCTCTCATTTACATTTCATGTCTTTCATTTTTAATGTCTATGGGCAGCTGGCTACTATGCGTTGTACCTTCTTTCCACACAACTCATTTATCTGCTATTATATTTTCCTATACTCTTACCACTGTGAAAACAGCACTTTGACATACCATCTTATGATTTATGCTTTTAAATACCCACCTGATCCAGCCTTAGTGTGTCCTCAATTGTTGACTTCAGAGCGAATTAAAGTAGAGACTTTAGCATCTGTTCTGAAATTGCAGAGATTAGCCTGAAAATTTTGTAATGATTCTGGTGAGCATCTGTCAGGTTTATTATTTTTCTGTGGGGCACTGATAAAATCTTGTCATTTGAATCTAGCTTCCAGTTCATCACGTCTGGTGGCTTTGGGTCTAGGCATTTCCAAAACCCGAGATCTGCTCTGTTAGTTGTGCTCTTTTGCTTGGGCATGGTTATTGTTTTAGTAACAGATGATGTGTAACTTTTCCATAGTGCTTTTTTTTTTTTCTTTTCTATAAATTCATAAAATGAATCAGATTGAGATCTATGCCTTTTCAGTTTGCTTATGAGACTTGCTGTATCCAGCTCAGTTAACATCCAGATTTGGTTTTGTGAGAAGAAGATTATTGGTTCTATCTCCGAGGTCACATTGGACTTAGAAAATAAAGGTCACATTATATCTTGAATTCAGAATGCATAGATGCTATATGGAGATAAAACTTGAAACCCAGAAGGAAGAGCAAGACATTTGCAACTATTCTATGTATATGTAAATAGAAAGCAGGTAATTTAGTGCTGGAAGAGTGTGGTTTCCTTTTTCTCTTTTAACAAAATAATGTCATAAAAATAGGCAAACAAGAAAAAAACAAAATGGACAGATGCATTACAATAGATACTCAATCACTCTTAAATAGGAGGCTGGGGGAATAGATGCTAGTTTCTTAGGATGCAGCCAGTAAATATATAGACCCTTAGTGGCAAATCTAGCTTCTCAGAACATCAGTTCCTACATCACCAATGAAAATCAGGATATAAACATCAAAAATGAAGAAGAGAAACAATACATATACCCTTGAGATCTCTGTATAATCCAAATCCGTTGTCTGTAGGAGAGTTTAAAAATACTTTATGCATTGAGGGAATGCAGCTTTTCATCAGATAAATAAAATAGATGTATCTACTATGTATCAGGGCCAGTCTCGTTTCCTTTATTTGGAAATCATATTTCTTCCTCCTTCTCTATTTGATTTCATAGTCACTGTACTTTCTTCTTTGAAATTCTCCATTCTTAGCTCAGGTGTAGCTATAAGCACATTTCAGAGAAGGAACTCTTGGCTCAGTTTTCTCCTGTGCTGTAATCTTTTCCTGTTTTATATTTCTGGTCTTCTTCTCTGGTGAGACATTCTCAGTGCTTTCACAAGGCATTGTGTTCTGTGAAGGAACTGCCTTTTAAACCTATTTGTCTAGAAATCACTGCGACTATCACAGACACATTTATCTATCTGCCTGTTTATATTTCTACTCAGCTATCTTCAGTAGTGTGGATGAAATGGCATATGTATTTAGATAAGTGCTGCATCAAGATATGGGCAGTTTTGGTATTTGCTTCATTTATCTTCTGAGAAGCAGAGCCACTGTATATTAATGTCTTCAATGGGGCTTGTGGATGGACATCTGGGTCTCCTCAGCTGTGCTGTGCCTGCTGCAAACAGACACACAGATTTATGTGAGAGCTAAGGCTACCTAACTGTATTTATTGAAAAAACAGCAAAACCTGGAAGGCAAAAAAAAAAATATCTGAAGTGGTGGCAGGTGCTGGAGGCACCCCCAAGCATTAGCCAGCTGCTGCTGCAGCCTGAGTATGTGTCCTGCTAGTGACCGCTGAGCCCACCTGTCCCTAGTGTGGCAGTGCTGGCACTGTGAGCAGTCAAGAAAGAAAGAAATGCATAATGGACAGATTTAAACTTCTGGTACTGGTTAGACATGAATGCTCCCAGTCTTAAAATCATGAAGTTTACCAAGCAAGAAAAAAAAGAATGCAAGCTGATTGTGCTTGCATATCCTGCTCTACCTAAAATGTTTGTCTAGTACTAATACATTTTATTAAATATATGGTGGTTTTTAAAGCAATGGATGCTTCACTGTTAAATGAAACCCCGCACAAACTCATACTGAAATCTGCACATTCCCTATTTCTTGTTTATATTCATAATATACACAGTACTTAAGCGGCTGCAGTCTCCAGGTGTCAGTGTGGGATGCTGTGTTCTGTCTGACAAATAGAGAACCTAAGCACAGACAGAGTAAATGAGCTCCCTGAGGTCGCATGTGATCTTTGCAATAGGAAGAGGAGCCGCACTGAACTTCTGTGGTGGATCATTAAATGCAAGACTTTCCTATCCATGTGTTTGCCAGAGCAGCCCAGCAAGCAACAAGGGGCGAACACAGGGATGCTTGTGGTTTATTCCATGTGTGATTGAAGGCTGGTTTATGACACACTAATCCAATGTGCTTATGGAAACCATTATTGATTTTTCATAGGATCATGAGAGCATCAGAGTCAATTCATAGCAGTGTGCTCTGCCTCCTGCACTTGGAAGAAGGGTGTAGTGGTTCTGCAGCAAACACAGTGGGACTTGGATCCCATGCAGTGCCTCACCCCATTAAGACTGGCACAACATTAAAGCTGAATGTTTGATGTCTCTTTGTTAAGTACCTTCAGCAAAACCCTTACACACTTGTAGAAAAATACCTTTTGAAATGTGATATATGCTCAGCCTCAATCACAGGCTGATTACATTTTTTTTTTATTTTTTTTTTTTTTTGTGGAAAAAAATCAGCACTAAACAGTACTGATTTTTTTCTGGCCTTTATTTTATAAAATGCATTCTGGTTCTTGACATGCAGAAATAGATAAAGCAGAACAAAAACACAAATATAATTTACCAGAATAGATTAGAAGCCCATACACAGTAGAAGGAAGTAAGTCAGTTGTCACCTCTAAAAGCTCTGGAATTGATTTGTTTATCTTAATAGTATAAATATTCTTAGAGCTATTCCAAGGGTGATTTTAAATGATGGATTCATATACTAACAGACTCTGTAATGTACATGCACTGAAATTTACTCAATGTATGGTGCATTTCTCACAGGGCTGAAAACACAGTGGTTTAAACTTAGTTGTTAGTTAAGATCTTAGTGCAAACTTTAGAACTGAACTCTTTTGATGTCAGCTAAATTCTATGTTGTTTATTACTTTGTTTAAATAATTAGTGACCCAATAGTGCTCCTGGTCCTTCCTATCAGTGAGACTAATGATGTCTTCTATTATTGATGTTTTAAATGTCTCTCAGACTGTATTGAAGGGCAGAGCACCTTTCATTTAATGTGATCCTTCCATGATAACCCTCCATAGATTTTTACAAAGTTGATCATTATGTTGCAGAATAGTTTCTTTCTTTTTTTTTTTTTTGGTGTGTGTTATTTAATATTTTGAGGTTGGTGATGCACAATAAAAGGAAAATTTCTTGTACAGGAGCATATAGCAACCATTTGATGAGTCATTGCTGTGCATGTAGTAATTTAATTCACTCTTCAGTATGTCTGTTTTAAGCAAAAAATCTTACCTCATTTCTTATAAGTGTTTCCTATTTAGCATTGGCTTTTGTAGGGATTACTGGGGAGTTAGCAGCTTGTTCTCTTTAACCATGAAGAGGAATTATACTGCAGCAGTTTAGGAAAGAAGGATAACAGTGCACGAAAACTCAGTTTGAACAAACCCCTGGCTGTTTAACTTCACCTTTATTCTCCATTAACTACTATTAAAAGTGAAGTGCCATGTTTATCAAATCTTTGGCTTCAAGCTTAAAATTGCCTTAAGGGATCTTCAGCCTTGATGTAGCTGCTGTTTGTGAAGCTGACTTCAAGCCGCTCTCTTAGAAGGCAGAGGAAAGATTTGGTTCGTCTGATGGCAGAATTTGAAACAAGAACTCAACTGATTGACTGAAAGAGTTTTGCATTTGCTCATGGATTGGACCACTTGATTAAAAAACCCACCTGCATTTCATGGTAAATACCAAACTGGTTTGGACTTAAATTGACCTAGCTAAGGGAGCTAAAACAGCACCTCCACCCCTTCCTTCTCCCCCATGTCAGGCTGGACTTGGTACTCCTCTCCCAGCTGTGCCTGGGGCTCCACTGCTGTACCTCATGAGCCACAGCTCTCTGCATGTCCCTCTAAGTATTCCTGTTGTGTAGAGCCAACAGCTTACATTTACAGTATAGTTCTCAAATAGCAAAGCTGTCTTTGCCCTTGGTGCACTGTGGCATCTGTAAATAGTTTCTGCTTTCCCTTGTGAGTTCACAGTGATACAGTAGTATGTACACAGGGACTCGGAGCAGGAATCACCAAAAATCCCTGCTCAGATTAGGAGGTCTTTTCTGTTTTTGTAGTTTCTTTCAAAGGAATGCCTGCTCCTCGTGACTCCTCTCAAAAATCTCCCTCAGATTTTCTATGTGATAAGGTGTCTCTAAAATACCTTTGCAAGTAATGTGAGTTCAGTATTTAAGGCATAGTTCTGTAGAGACTGGAGGTCCATTCCAGGAAGCGTGTCCCCTGGATCTGCTGTCTAATAACTCCTGATCTGTGCTAGAACTTAGCATAGCCATTACCGAATGAATAAATTGCTCTCAGTCACCTACTGGTGGAAATTTCTCCTCACAGCATCACTTTAAAAAGAAAGCAGTTCCCCTAAAATGTTAAATTGATGTTCCAGCTGAGAAAAATAACAGTAACTTTTGGAAGAGAATTTGATTTTTATACTTTTCTGCTTTAATAACCAGCAGCCTTGGGTGTCTACAAATATATCCTGAATGCATAATCAGCCTGTGCTGAAACCAGCACAGGTTTCATGTATCTCTTGTAAATACAGCTCCTGAGATGGGTACGGCAGCACACAGAAATCGTTGCATGAACTTAACAGTGTGCTTAGAGAGTGTACCTTAAAGGGTTGTGCTTTCAGGTACATGACATGCTTTGGTTTTGCAGTCTGTTATGTGAATAAAAGCCTGATTTACCAGTGGGGAGGGGGGTCACAAAGTTCAGCTGTTGAAAAAAATCAGAATTTCCAGTTCTTGGAACTGGAGAACAAAATAGGAACTGGTCCTAGCCTTGTGGCAGAATTGACAGATCATTGATTCCCAGAGCAGAGAAACGTATCAAATCAAAATCCATTTATATTATTAAAGACGGTCACATATAACATGGAAAGTCTTCTGCCTGTGCTCTTGATTCTACACTTCAATCTTTTATTTTTTTAAAGCACTGTTGTGTACATAGTAAATAATACGGAGTGGTAGAAATATGAAGGTTTCTACTTGCTTTCTTCCCTTGAACTCAGAGTACTTTATGTCAAAACTGCAAATACACCAAGGGTCATGGAAAGAAAATATTTGCTACTTCTCCGATAGTTTTGGGTGGAGCAAAGAGCTGCATGCTGCTGGTGAACACACTGCAACCCTTCCACCCCAGCCTGCAAACTTCACTGACACAAAACCATTTCACAAGGTGTCTCTGGATTTTGAGAAATCTCTCTGATTCCTGCTTGGGAACTTTTTTTCTCCCCAACAGATTTTCAACTCTGGCTGGCATCAACCAGCATAGCTCCAGCTGCAGCTGCTGGGGCACCACTGGTGGTCACTGGTAGTGACTGCTCTGCTGCTGTAGGGACATGTTGTGTTTCCATGGGAGCTAAGCCTCTGAAATCCTGTGAGGCACACAAGAAGTGGAGGGTTAAGGGAGATCCTGATTAAAGTTCCATTTACTGGTGCTCTTCACCAATTTATATCCAAGTGCTACTCCGCTAATTAATGGCTGCTCATGAAATGCCACGTGTCAGCAATGAATCAGTTACTTTTGTTGCACTTCAGTAGTATATCGTTAATGAGCAAGGACAACTCTTATAATTAAAGCCTAAAATAGCCCTGTCTGTAGGACACCATCAAGTGTTTATGTCTTGATGTAGTGGGTGGACCAGTTTATATCACTCTCCTGTCTTTGTCTGTGCTAGTTTTGTAAGAAAAAAATGGAGGACTGGAAAATTGTGGGGCAATTTTTTTTTATTTTTTACTGTAGTAGGGGAAATAGTTTAATTGAATTTTGAAAGAAATAAATACCTACCAGTTTCTCCAATCTGGAGCAACCTTGAAGAGAGGCTCTTTTAGATTATTGCTTCTAATGAGTGTCACCAAAGCTCAAAAGTAATTAAAAAAAAAAAAAATAAGAGGGAGAATCAGATTGTTTAGAGCAGAGGGCAGTGTGGTGCAAATCACTGTTAAATCAGTAATTTTGTGTTCCTCAGCTGCAGGTAGCTGTGAAAACTGAGAAACAGTCAAGCCCTCTGTGAACGTACATAGGCAGCTGTTCATACTTTGAGCAACATTATGAAAAATGTGCAACTGAATCAGTAAAGCAGTAAATAACATTTCTCCTGCTTGACCTGATCAGTGCTGGCACAGCTGGAATTTTGCATTTTCTTTCACGGGAGGTGAGACCAAGTCTTTGGAGAACATTTGGTCTGTCCATGCATGCTGCATTCCTTTCTCCACAATGTTATTTTACATTGTAGTTTGAACCACTGATGCAATCCAATGGTTTCTTCACAAGAGGGGAGAATGAATATTTTTAGGATCTGCTGTCAGCCAAATTGCCTCATAGTAGTAGTGATGTGCACAAGCGACTTGTTTCCCAAATCTGGCAGTGGGAAAATTGAATCCCACCTTCTCTGGGGTAAATCTGTCTTTTGTGGGCCCACTCCTTCTGATAAGTGTCAGGAGGGAAGAAGGGGCAGGATCTATGTAGTATATACTGAAAAGATTAGACAAAAAAGACAGACTTTCCTGAAGGATGGGCTTCAGTAATTATTGAGCATAAGAATGAACTTTTAATTTTAATGGTTAAGACAAAATATATCAATTCTTAGGGGTTTAATTTTGTGATGAAAAATGATCTGACAGAAATACTGTGTATTTTACCTCTCAGCAGCCCCTCACTGCTACACCGTTTTACACCAGATTATCAGGAAACTCAGGCTTCTGTGAAGAAATAAATATTTACTGAAAACTATATCCACTCCTGATGGAGAAAGCAAGAAGCTGCTTTTCCAGGAAAAGAACAATAAAGACCAACACCTATTTTCCCTGGAATGGCTTCTGAATGCTTTCCCACTGTGGCCAGGCCCAGTCCTGCAGCTTTGCAGTCAGAGCAGCAAAAGCTCTCCCATTCTTGCTAGCATGACAGCTCAGCACTTGTCCTCGTAGCAAGCAACTTGTAGACCCTTTGTATTGGCCTCATACAGAGATTAACAAAAAAAAAAAAAAAAAGCAACCATGAAATGGGGATCTTTTCTGAAATGGCTTCTACAAATTCTCAGAAAAGCTTTGTGAGTGCCTGACAAAGCCCTTGCTCTGGTATATAAAGCGCAGTGGGATTGCCAGCTGTGTGTGTTCCCAGGCTTGTTCAGGAAAATCACTCAGCTCAGGTAGAGTAGGAGAGATCTAAATCTCCTTATTCCTGACAACACTGCAGCTTTCCCTGCCTGGCGTCACTGGAATATTAAGTTCTGAAGACAATCCTGCTGCTTATCCCCTCCACAGCACCTCTGTGATCTCCGGTGACATCATGATGCTGGATAGTTACCCAGTGATAAATTAGGGAATAATTCCTCTTGTCAACATCTGCTCTTCCACATTTGTTTAGCTCTTTGGATGCTGTTTGTTTGCATCTGCGGGACTATGGATAACCACCCTCCATCTGAGCTGTAGACAGTGATAGAAGACCTTAGATGGGATTCATTAAGATATTTTTGGTCTCTTGACATCCCTGTTGGATAACTCAAGGTTCTGTATAGCTGTGGAGTGGAGAAAGGGATAAGAGCATGACTGCCAGAGCATCTGCAAAATGGGCACTTTATGTTTTTAAAAAGCATGCACTGTTGTGGAACAGAAGCATAATATATTCCATTAACATTAGTGTCATTGAGCAGCCTCTAAATAGCAGATTGGTGGGAAAAAAAATGAAATGAAAATATAAACGAGAAAACGAAAACTGTTATAAGCTCTCTGCATAAGAAGGGTAATCTACAATTAAATACAAAGGCTAAGCTGAAACAATGTGAAAGATGAGACATATTTCCTATTTTAAAGTGAAGAGCGATGCTCAGTCCCTAGCCCTCAAAGCTGTGACAAAAACTTAATGGTGTGAAGCAGAGACACCATGTCAGACTTCATTCTACGTTCCTGGCTTTGGATGATTTATCGCTTGCAGCCGTTCTGTTTGCCATTAATTAAGTAGAAAAGTTATTTTAGTAAGTTAGGTTGGTGGTGTTGCATCCCTTTCTGAGCCTAAATGAAAGTGAAACAAAAGGCTTTTATTGCAGCAGCTGTAAATTCAAGTTCCAAATGCACTCTTTCACATTTTCACACTCATAAAATTAAAAATAATAATAAAAAAAGTAGCTTTGATTCTCTGCTGTAGGTGCTCCAACACTGGTTATAAATGTGGTTGTAAAAACTGATTACCTCCTAACAAATAATCTCCATTTATTGTCACACAGCCGTGAGGATACATGTGATCTGCACGGCACTGCAAGAGAGTACTGTCATTTTTTCTCCTGACATTGACCTTAAGGGTCTCCATTTGTGCTTTGGAGGACAATGAACTATTGACACAGCAGATCTGAAAGTCAGAAGTCGTATCTGAATAGTACTATGGGTGTGGTAGGACAGTCCTGCCAAGACTGGCAGTGCGTTCAGCAGCCTTCAAAATGGCAGGGAACCAGGAGTTATTATGTTGCAAGAGAAAGGTTGTATTCTCTTTTGGCCTGGTTCTGTAAGTTAAAGCATTCAACTTAGTCAGCTTTGCAATATAGCAGACAGAGTCGATGATTTCGTGGGCCAGCATAACAAAACAGGAGACTTTACTTTTGGAGCAGCCTTTGAAATTACCAAACTGGTGAATGTTTGCGGCTTTTTGTTTTCAATCAAAAGTAAATGCTTCATTCTTTCTCGTACAATGTTGACAAATTGGACGCAAGAAGTGGTGTTGACTCTAAAAGTAAGGATTTTGGGTGGTTGAATTGAAGATACATGATGGGAGAAAATTAGTCTTGATGGAATATTCTTTAAACATTTTATTATTACTTTTTGCACAACAGTGTCTTATTCAGTCTCAAGAGAACCATCTTTAGATATTTGACATAGTTTTTATTAAATTCAGAAATTAACAGTGGTTTTCATGAAGTCAAAATAAGCTCAGTGTGAATAGTGGCGTGCAAGACAACTGTTTTGCTCTCAAATCAAGAAAACCAAGGAAAAGCTTTTCTGAAAATTTTGAAGATAATGTCAAAAAGGAAAAAACAATAAAGGAGAAAAAAAGAAAAAGAATAAAACATGGATATAATTGCTGTGAAGATTATGAAGTCTTCTGTGACATTTGTCTGTTACCACTATTTGCAGTATTCAGGGCTATTTGGTTGGCTGTGCGTGCAAATCTGAATGTGTGTGTTTGAGAGGGTAATAGTGGCAGCAAAAACTAATTTTCTTGTGAAGATCTGATTGCTCCACCTGTTAGAGTCTGTCTACATCCTATGTTCCCATCAAGTGTTGCCAATTAGTTCACAGAATGTAACTGAAGAATGAAAATAGAACAGCAAAATACCTGATTTATAGACAGAATTGGTTATGCACTGTGATTTTTTTTATGCTGGTTTAAATATTCTGTTATTAAATTGATTAAACAATTAAATGCTGCTATAAACATGTCAGATGGTATTTTACATCAGTTTTCTACAGCTGAGTGGAACTCTCATGTACTTCCAATTCAGTAAGTATTACTGAAGTAAAGATGGTGCTAGTTGTTGAGGAAAAGGATTAAAGAGCATGAAGGAAAGGAGGAAGGGATGAAAATGCTCTCTATAATCACACTAGTAAAAAACATAGTTAGCTCGGGCAGGTCATGCTGTTTGTGTATACTTCATTCATGCTAAATAAAATGCTTTCTCTGCTGGGTTGAGCAGAACTGAAAGAATAATTTGTTTCAAAGGAAAAAGATGATTTAAATGACTACCGCTGCTCAAAGAGTTTTGTGACAATACCATCACCAAACTGTGTGCTGCTCTTCTTGTATGTTTATTCAAGTGTAGAATTAAATCTGTATTTGAGGAAGCACGAGAAGTTAGGACTGTAAGAAATCCCAAGATCAAAACAAAACTTCTTGCTGCAAATCATTATATTAGTGGAAGAAATAAATTTAAAAGTGTTTTTTTGGATGAAAATATAAAGACTGATGAAATCAAGTTTGATAAACAAGAATTTAGTGTAGCAAAATTAAAACTACCATCAGCTGTAGTCATAAAAAAGGGCAGCAGCTACTGTGTATTGCAAAGACTAGGTGAAGTGGGAAGGTGGGAGCCCAAAAAAACCCAAGTATTTCCTCCTGCAGTGGCCTCATTCCGTGACTTCACTTACCCAGTCCATCTCGCACTGTCTGTCTGGCCCAGCAGACCTCATGTTATCCAGAGCATCTGTTTGCTCATTAGAAATACTTGATTTTTCAGGGTTGTGGATAGCATCAGTTACATGTTTTGCACTGTCCAGTTCCCTCCTGTGAAACTGGTGGATTTGGGGCTGTGGAGCAAAAAGTGATGCTACTGTAGTACTATAAAAAATGCCTGCACTTCAAGCCCCTCATCTGTCTCAACCTCCAGTTTTTTCCTGGTTCTTGAACTATGGAGAAGGCTCTGTAAACCCCAAAGGACAGGACGATCAGGAGTTGCTGGCAAGCTGGAACAGGAAGATGAGGTTATTGCTGTGAGGATGAGACAGAATGGTTGTGCTTTCACCATCCATAGTGGGCACAATAAGTGCATTGTTGTCCCACAGGCACTCTGCAGACAGCCTGGTCCATCCTGGCTGGTCATATGTGGATATATGAAATCCCGTATGCCCCAGAGACCTCACTTCACATGAGCCTGCCTTTGCAGCTTCTTGTTGTTGAAGGCCAGGTGTTTGGTCTTGAGGGCTGCCTTGAAACTGCTCAGACAACCCTAGGGCAATATCATGGGCAAGAGGCACGCAGAGTCAGCCAGTGCATTCTCCAAACTAGGGACAGTAACTGGAGACAGTTTCCATGGCACTAGGTTAAGGACATCTCCAGCCTCACTCATAATGACTTGGCAGAGGGTCTGGCAGATCTGTGAATGCTGTTTCCAACAGGCTCCTCCAAATCTGCAGCTGTGTGCGAGTTTGACAGCACCTCCCTGTAGAGGAGTCATTCATTTGCAATGGCTATGCAGTGCCTATATATAAAATCAGGTATAAAAACATGTAAAGTAGCGTGAAGAAAATATATTCATTGAGACACTTATCAAGAGTGTAGGTGGTTTGTGAAAGAGGATTGCTTGTTCACCAGCACCCCTCAACAGGTTGGTCCAGCTCAGTGACCCACAGCTGGCTCTTGCTTGGAAGGAGCAGGTGTGCATGCATGGAAGGAGGTACCGTGGCTGAAATTCTTTTTCTAAAACGAATTGAGAGTTTTTGCTGCTGTGCTTTGCTATGATTTTGTTTTTCATATATCTTTAAATTTTAAGAGCATTTTGGATGCAGTATAAGTATTTTGCCCCTAAGACTTTACTTCTTTAATTTTTTTTCTTAATGTATTCTATTAATTTAACAGAAAATCAAGGCAGAGGCTGAAGATATATGGATATTCTCTGCATTTGGCAAACAGCAATTTCCAAGAACAGGTTTGCCTTACAGCAATTTAAGACTCTCATTTTTAAACATCCGCATAGAATCCACATTCCAGGAGTCCCAGTCTACATCAATCCTCTGCCACAGCATCCACTCACATTTCCTCACAGTTTTTCTTGTTCACTGAGGTTATTTTTGGACTAACTGTCCAGCCATTTAGAACCTGCACGTGAAGACAGGCGTTTTGCTACTGCAGCAGCAGCCAGGTGCTGGGACACCTCTCTGCTCACTGTCATTTCACAGGTGCAAAGCAGAGGTCTTTTTGCAACTGGTCATTAATCATGAACTGTTGGACTCTGATACAAAGATTGGAAACTGCTTAATGCTTTACATGTTCCCTTTTCAGACCAATTCTGAGCAGGGCGAGCACACACACTTGCTGTTCTTTGAATACATATCAGAGTGGATTAAAGAATTTTCTTTACTTGTTGGCAAAGAGATTCATTAAGAACTTATGGTTCAGAATGTCACAAGAAACTTGGGAGTTTGGTTCAATCAGTCTGAAATCAGATATTCCAGCTGAAATGATAGAAGAGGAGATACAACCGTCACTGTGGTTCTGGGGCTGAATTCTTTAAGATGTATTTAGGAGAGCAGGTTAAATATTAGTGTAAACAAAAGCAGAGAGCTTATAAAAAGATCCGGATAAATACTGAAAAATAAAATTATTTTTCAGCAGTAAAGAAACTGGAGAAGGCCAATAGATCTTGTTGACAAGTCAGCAATGCTCACTGTAAGAGATATACTCTGAATGGACATCTCCACAATTCAAGTGCCTGGCTTTACTCCAGCTCTGTATGTCGAAGTCTTAAAAATGATAAGTGTCTAAATAACTCCAAAATGTTTGCAGATTTTTTTTTTTTATTTTTAGAAATTGCAGTAACTAAGAACAGATACGACTGGAATTTGGAAGGCAGCATTTGTCATTACTGAACTTGTTTGCCTATATTTAACAGTTCTTCAGCAAGTGTCAAGTGTTGAAGGTTTCAACTTGAAACAAATGTGCAGTGTTGTTAGGAAATGTGGCAGAATAGTTCCTTTGAGATGTTCTCTTTCTGTCTTGTAAATACTCCATGGCAATTTTATGTAGTGCATGGAGAACCAGGCATAAGTGTCTGTACATCTCAGTTCATTCAGCATTATTCAATGTGAGGACAGTGTTTTGCTGTACATTTTATTAAATGGAAAGCTGAGAAGCAGAGAAAGCTTCCAAGCCCTGTGCCAGTGAACCACATAGTAAATGTGCAATTATAAAATGATAATAAATATTTATGCACTTACTACATATTGTAAACCGTGCTCATGGATGGAATAACACAAAACTTAATAGTGGAGCATTTTCTGCTTTGCTGATTACTTTAGGGTTACCATTGCCCACCTGCTTTGGAAGCAAGATGCAAACATATTAATATTTTCATGTGCATGAAGAAGCAGGCACTTTCTTGTACCTGACAAGGAGGAAGTACATGACATAATGTGTTCAATGTCAGTGTATTCATGTGCAGCACAGGAGTCACATTTTAGCAAGTTAGTACCTCCTCCCCTTCTGTGGAGAGAAACCTGGGCTCTTCTGCACTGTTTATTAGAATATTATTTTGTCAAAATAAACTCTGAGGTATAATCTCTATTCCTCTGCAGAAAATAAAAGCTCTGCAATTTTTTTTTATTTTTTTTTATTTTTTTTTGTGAATGGAAATAAAGGTTGAGAGACAAGTCTGGGGGCCATAATTTTAGAAACTTACAAATGGAACTGTCAAACAACTTCTTTGAAGACACTTTTTAATATGTATTTCAGAAAATGAACAATTTGTAGGATGTCAAACAGCTTTAATTGAAAATTCTGAGCCTTTGCTTTAATAAATTCACTCCATTTACTTCATCTTTTAATTTCTCTTCTCAAGTGCTCAGCACTTATTAAGAGAGTGATGTGATTCACGTGGAATTCTGCTCAATTCTGTTTCCATTGATGAAAGAAAAGAAAGAAGTCCCCTTCAGTTGTGGTGCAAATATGCAGATGTTTTTCTGAGGAGACACAGGAGGACAAGGAAGGCTGGTAAAGCTGATGTGTACATCTATTTCTGCAGGGCTTGGTTATGTCATTCTATGAATAATCTGATCTCATTCACCTGAGGACTTGAGCATGTGTGTGAGTCCCCAGTGGTAAGTCAAGGATATTAAGATAAGGATGTTGATTAAATTTCTGAAGAATCAACAGTTGTGCTGTGGGGCTACAGGGAAAGAGGGCAGTAAGACCAGCCAAACAGTTCAATGTCACAAGAGAGGGGACAGGATAGCGTTCTGGCCCAGATTCAGCTTTCGTATGTACAGGAGGTGGATGTAAGCAGAGATGTAACTGTCAATGATAGTTTGCCTTTTCTGGGGTATTGTTCTTATAGTGCAGTGCACAAAGAGAGATTGAGCAGGTGTACTGAGATTCTTCCTCATTTTTCTCATTATCGTTTCATCAAGTTTGTTGACATTGCGATGAACACATTATAAAAACACTGTATGTGGAGAATGCTAGTTGGCATCTCTTCCACAGCTGCAGCAACATAGTAGCATCCAGTGGCTGAGAAGTAGGTACAAGTGGACACGAGCAAATCTAGCTATGGTGACATTGAAAATACCCTACAGATTGCACACTATTAGGAGGACGCAGGCTACAGCCCAAAAATGATTTGTGAAGAAACAGGTGCCTATGTCTAGTGATAAATGAGAGTTACTCATCACTGCAAAATAAATAAGTAAATAAATAAATAAACAAATATCTGCTTAACTGAACCTTTTCTCAGCACTTTTGTCCCAGTCTGAGGGACACCCAGGCCAGGTGGAGAGGCAGCAGTCTCCCAGGAAAGCAATGAATCTACAGTTTCATTCTAGGTATTAATGGTATAATTTTATGTCACATTTTTAAGTGTAGCAACAGGTAAAATGATGCCCAAGCATCATTTTTAATACTGTTTCTTTGAAAAGCATAACTACTGTTGCAATTCTGTGCCCAGTTCTGAAACAGAGTACCTGTAGTTCACAGTGATACAAGTTAGAGGGAGGTAAGAGAAGGATTAGTGTTTCGTGCCAGCCAAATTTAATCACTGAGCTGAAGTTGCCTAAATCACATGAAATCCTAGGGTAGCTCATATGCTTTACCTTGTGTTGTCCAAATACCTTGCTGGGCTGGTAGACTTAGGTTTAAAGAATTCCTAAAAGAATGTGAAATAATTTCTGTTCCATGTTGTAACTACTGACGTGTATTGGTTGTATACTAAACTTAAACTGAAAAATAAAGGACTTTCAGCTTCAGGCAAACAAAATCGTGCCTTAGATTTGTCCTCTGTATGGTAGATAGGAAGATACCTTAAATGGCAGTGGTAGATCTCTCTAAGATAAGGATATACCTTAAGGATAACCACTGTTACACAGAGGTTTCTGGTGAGATGAATAAATGGCAAATGGAGTGTCTGAAGAAAAAATTCTACAATACTTGCCAACATCTTGTCAAAATTAGATAGATAAAGAATTTACTTTCCTCAGCTGGATTTTCACATTTAAACCCATTCTGTCTGATTATCTATCCATGCATAAGCAAATACTATTCCCACATAATCTTCCTTTCTGTCTCCTCGGAAAATAAAATAAAATAAATAAACAAATATCACAGTACTTGTACTTCCCTGTGCCATATTGATATTCCTGTGTTTTAGGTACAGAATCCTGTCTGAGTATATAAATTTCTTGTCAGTAATGGACACGAGTAGTGAAGGTTGGGGTGCCATGTTTCTACTGTTGGAATATCTGGTTCCCCATTCCTGAAGGGAAAAGCTCAGGACTCCCACACAACATTTTCCCACATCAAAGTGGAAAAGGAAGCAGAGCTGCTTACAGAAACCAGTCCAAGCCATTATTCAACAAGAACACATTCAAAGATGTACATTGGTTGCTCTGAAAGTAATGCCTCCTGATTATTTCCATGGAAACTACAACAGTTACAAAAAGCACAATAACACAAGCATTTTCTCAGCTACAAAACACTAGTTTTTCACCATAGTTATCACCATCAGCTCTGCATTTTTTGACAGCATTGAACAAGAACCTGCATGTTGTGGTCATCAAAATCTGCATCAGCAGAAGTGGCTCACTGTCACCATCACTGTCACCACTGCTGCAACTCACCACCCACCACCTCACTGTGTTCACATCCACTGTTTGGACTCCATAAACATTCATCAAATGTCGACAAATGCCAGTGAGTACAACGTTTTCCCCACGGAGAAATTCAGTGCAACGTTTTCCCCATGGAGAAATTCAGCGACACACCTTTGTTTCATATGCACTTCTATGTTAGATGCTAGCTGTCAAACTACCCCTCTGCTGCCATCTGTCACATGGTAACAACATGTAATGGAGTATCTGTGAGAAGGTGCCATGCCACCAACATCCACTTCTGATGTTGTGGACCAATATAATGAAGTTGATAGAAAAGCACCACCACTCTCAACTTACCTTTGTCTCCTCTGGTTAATTCTTACACTTGGAGTGAGACTGACAGTTTTCTCTTTCCTTGAAATAAGAAATTGATGGGAGAGATTGGTGTGAAAACTGCAGCAATTGTTCTCCTCCTGTTCAGGTGAGGGTGGCCCAGTTTCACTGTTTCTTTGTCAATCATCCTGCAAATCTCCTGTTTTTTATTCTAGCAGATGTGGCCTCAAGTGCCCATAGGATTTGGAGGAGGATAAGAAGTAGGTTTTTACATTTCTGCCGGGGTTGAGTGTCAGGGGAAGCACCATTTGACTTCTTATTGAGTGGATGCTGGAAGGTGCCATCTGTACCTCCCTCTGTGCAGAAATAATGTCAGAGGGAATTCTGTGGTCACAGTTGTCTGGAACAGATTATATTCATCTTCTCTTTTATACCTCTGTGTTTCAGTATTTCCTTTTTCCTCCATTACACTAAAAGGAAACAGTATTTAAAGGATTATTTTGGAGTGTATTTATCTACTGCACCTTTTGCATCATTTGAGGCTGTTCATAGAAAAGCTATACACAGCACTTTTGAGAATTCGAAGCGTGGAAGAAAAGAAAATTGCACGTTTATCTTTACTTGATTTCTTAATTTTGAGAAGCAGGGATAAGTTAATTAATTAACAATGAGGTTTTAGATTTATCCCATTAGCAGTAAGGGCTGGGATTGCTGAGCACTTAACTATTTTTGACAGGTCCAGAAGATTGGTTTTGTTAAATATTTTTTTTTCTCACTTCACTTTTATATTTGTTTTAATATTTTTGCTGAGTAATGAGAATGCTAATATTAGCTAGTATGAAAAGACCTCTGCTTCCAACAGCTTATACTTAATGGTTAATTTGTTTGGAGAATAACAAGATGTTCTGGCATGACAATTACAGATTCCGCTCATCTACAGCTGATGATGTTGAGATTCAGGATTCTTGCTGTATTCTGGTAAGATAAAGCTAAAAATCAGTGGATCATAATTCGTAGTAATATTGAAGAATGCTAATAATGATAAAAAGTAACAGTTAAATTTTCCAGTGATAATTCTTCAGAAATATAATAAAAAAGCAGTGACTGTGCTAAATTCTTTACCAGAAATTTATGGTAAAAATATCCAAGGCAACCAGATAGGACATTTGCACGTAATTCAATGTCCTCTGTCTTCTGTGTGTTTGGAGGAGACATTTAACAGTAGACATATCAGTATGTAAAAGTAGCTATGAAATTTAGTTCAATTCCTCCACAGCCAAAATTCTTTGTAAGTCCTTCAACTTCTAATCTCCTTTCCAGGACAGAACTGAATCTAGTATGTGGTAGGAGAACTCAAAAGCATTACTGTATTCTCTTCTGAAGTGATTTAATCAAAGCCCCAAGGAATTGTACCCAAACTCGGTTTGGCTCCTTGCACTTAGCATAACTTCATACTGGGGCTTTATTTCCTCCTAAACTGTCTAATTAAGTGCTGCTGTAAATTATTCTGCTTTTAGTGAAGTATTATTTCATCTTGGACACACATTTCATAACTTTCAGAAGCAAAATAAGATTTTTGTTCATATTATTCCCAACATTTGCTTAGATTTTCTTTGTGGTATGGCTGCAAGATTTATAGAAACAATACACATATTAAGGGATTGAAGGGCATGGGTGACATTTCTTATTGCCCCAGTCAAAAAGGGATCACATTGCCTGGCTTAATTCTCCTCTAACACATATAGAATTATGGGATAGTCTGAGATGGAAGGGCCTTCAGAAGACCTCTAACCTGATGTTGTGCTCACGGCATGGTCCACTATAAGGTCAGAGAAGGCTGCTTGGGGCTGTACCACAGCATGGGTTTGAAGTCTAAATAATGGTGTTGGAGACTGCACCTGAGCAATCTGAGCAGCCTGCTCCATTGCTGGATTATACCCTGTGGAAAACATTTCCTCTATCTGGTCTGAATATCTCTTGCTTCAGCTTACATCCACTGCCTCTCAGCCTCTGGACATGCACTACTGTGAGTAACCTGTTTCCACCTCCCCACAGGTGCTGAGAGGCTGTGTCTGGGTCTACTCAGAGCTGTCCTTTCTACTGAAGAACAAGGCCTGGTCCTGCAGCCCATCCTCACAGGACATATGCAAAACGCACCATTATCATGGTGGCTCTGCACTGTCTTCCTCCGGTTTGTCAGTGCCTTTCCTGGATGGGGCCGCCCCAAAACAGATCAGTGCTCTCGATGTGGTCTAACAGCTGCTGAGTACAGGGAACAACCACTTTGCCTGCTCTGCTGGCTGTGCCTGATGACACAGCTCATGGTCCTGCTGGCCTTCATCACTTCCAGGGATCACTTCTGGCCCATCCTCAGATCATGGCACTCCAGCACACCCAGGGTCTCCTCCACAGATCTGCTCCTCACCTACAAGGGCTTCTTCCTCCCCAGGGGCATGGCTTTGCACTTTGCATTTGTCCTTGTTGAATTTCATAAGACTGTTGTTGGCCCTGTTACTGGAACTTGACCTCAGGCAGGGCTGGAAATCAAGTGGGAAAGATCTGAGGGGATGAAATTGAATTGAGGGGTTACTCCTGAATCATTCAGGACAGAAATTTAAATACATTAAAGAAAGCAAGACTGTGCAAAGTTATTCCAATGAATCCTTGAAAAACCTTGAAATGTTATAACAGAATCTTTCATTAGGATACGTATGGTGCTGAATACAATGAAAAGCCTTACACTGTAGAAATACAATCCAAAACCACCTGGCCCAGAAAAAAGCCTTCATTAGTTGTCATAGCACGGAGACTGTATCTGGCGGCAGTCAGCAACACTAAGTGAACATTATGTATCTGATCCAAAAGTATTGTGTATGCCCCCACATCTACACATACATGCACACAGTGCATGAATACTTGACTGACAATGTCTGTAATGGTGATGGAATATGCCGATGGAACAGGCCTACACGTGGGTGGGAACGTATGCCCCTTCTTCATTATTAAGGCATTAAAACGAAGCAAAACAAATGGAGTCACTTGCTTTAGGTCCTGAAAATAAAATTTATCTAGGCAAAATGCCATTGTTCTACCTACTCAATATACGGGGTCTTTTTGAGTGTTATTTAGGATTAAGGAAGGAGGTGAATTAAAGTAAAATAGCTGTTCTATTTTTTTCTATGTAAACAAGATCTCATTTGATTTTTCTCCATAATTATTCAGCAGCAAGAAAATTAAAGACTATATTCCCTATTAAAAACCCTTATTAAGCATTTGGCCCAAATGACTTGATTGTATCATTTTAATGAATACAGAAAAAATTAATCAGCTCAAAAATACTTTAATTATAAAATGGCAGAAAGCCACAGGAACAGACAACAGTGGTTCTGTGAGAGACACCTCATTACTCAGGGAGACCATTTCAAAGCCATTTGACAAATTTGTCTAAACTTCTGTGGGCAACACTCATCAGAAGTTCACAAAGTCCTTTTAGTGCTTAGGCCTGCACTTTAACACTGTTCAGTAGGAGTCACCCTGCTAAGGCTGGTTTATACTACAGTAGTCTATATACTTTAAGAAGAAATGTGGGACAAAGCGTCATGAAAAACATCCCAAAGATTGAAATGGCTTAAAGTGCATGTTGGCTTCTTGCAGAAAATAGGATGAAATTAAATAAGATGCGCTCATTTTTTTTGACTTTAATTCCTAAGTAGCCAAAAGAGCATAGCAGGACAGTGCTGTGCCAGAATATCAGGAGATTTGGTTTGGAAACAGGAGATCAAAAAAGAAACAAATATTCACCTTCAGATTTCTTCTCCTCCTCCTCCTTCTTCTTCTTAATTAATTAATTATTTTGTTAGATGTATGGTACTAGGATTTTCTCTTCAAGCACTTATACTAGAAGCTAAGTATTCTTTGCTCCAGGTGAGATTCCCTATCAATGGCGGCACTGCATGGGAAATACCAGAACTACAGTGCACACAGCTCTGCACAGGCAATGACTTACTGGTCACTTCCACAGGCTCAGTCTTCAGATGGTGTAATGGGGGTTAATTCTACAGAAGTCAATGGAGCTGTGTTGATTCCCACCATCTGGGTGTTTGGCTAAATTGCTCCCTGGCGGAGTTCCAGAGCGTAAGGGTGCCAATGATGTTCCACTGTCATTCTTTGTGGGTTGATTCTATATTTCCTGAAAGAAAACAATAATTGAGGCACTGATATTTGCTTGACAGATAATGCTCATGGCAACAATCTCTCAAGCGTTCATTGTGTACACAGATATTGAGAACACTGACAGTTTTCCTTTACTTGATGACATAATAAAATACTATAATTAGTACAAAATGTACCAAGCATTCAAATTTAGTTGTCCAGTGATATTCAGTGTTGTTGTGATTGACAGATTTTAGTGGAGAAGGAGGAATTTACTCTAGTGATATTTGCATATGTTTTCCAATTGATGCTCATTGATTTACAATGCCAAAGATAATGCGACTTCCAGATTTTTGTTGCCAAGTCAGAACCAGTTGCATTTGTTTTGAGGTTTTCCATTAATCCACATAATCCACCGTGTAAATTACTGTTTACTTCATCATGGATAGGTGCATTTCCTACAATGAATAACAAATTATTGGTCTCTTGTTCCCATGATACGCCACTGAAAGGAAACAGTGACTTTTCTCTGCGTGCATTGCTGACTTTAAGATCACAAGAATAGGAATCAAGGTTAGTTTTCTCTGCAGAAGGAGGCTGCACTATCACTGCGTCATTCATGGGAACAAGGCTGCTTTTCTAATTTTGTTACAATCAAGGGCTGTGACAGCGCAATGGAATCTGGAAGAGTGAAGAGTAGGAAGAGGACAATGTTTGTGCTATGGGAACTGAAATGTTCAAAATAACTCCCAAAGAATCAGTGAAGGGGATAATGACACATACGACCCTGGTAATTCTTCCCTGCTACTGCCTAGTTGAATATTCCTCTGGTTTTGATTGCTACATTTATAATCAAGCACTTGCCATAAAGCATCCAATTAACACGTAACTCTTTCAGTAGGCACCTATAGAACAAATGCATTCAAGCCTTTATCAGCATATGCTTTGGGTGTTTGGTGAGGTGCATCCTCACCAGTTATTAAACCCAGGTGAGAACTCAGCTCTGAGGCTTGAAATCTAGATAGATTTTTAAAGCTCCCCCTTGTGTGCAATATCAACATTTAGTTCATTGCCCCTGAGGATGAGAGTGCAACAGGAAGGCTAGGTTCACTTCTGGTCTGAAATAAGAGAAAACCTTCAGGAAATTGCTGGTTGTGGCAGGTAGGCTGCCTCTAATTCTGGAATTGCAGAGCAGCAAAGTGAGGAAAGGACTTCTGGAGGTCATCAGGTCCAAGACTTGGCTTGAATCAGGATCACCAGAATCAGATTGCTCAATGTCTTATCCAGTCAAATTGCTAGTTTCTCAGTTGATGAAGATCCTATATCCCATCTGGTCAACCTGGTCAAATGTTTGACTATCCTCTCGGAGAATATTTTTTCTCCTGAATTCTAATTGAAATTTCTTATTCTGCAGCTTGTGTGTCTTGCTTCTCATCCTATTTTTAAGAATAGTCTGTTTCTGCCTTCTCTACACAATTCTATTAGGTTGTTGAAGACAGCAAGAAGACTCATCCTTAGCAATCCCTTCTTAAGATTGCATAAACTTGGATGACAGCCTCACTTTGTACACCATGTCCTCCTGACCCCTGCTGAGGTCTAGAAACAGCAAGGTGAGGCACAAGGACTCTTCCGAGCTCTTCCTTCCCTCTTCAGTTCCTGGTGCTCAGATCAGGT
The DNA here is from genome assembly GCA_013399175.1 of Odontophorus gujanensis. Lineage (NCBI taxonomy): Eukaryota > Metazoa > Chordata > Aves > Galliformes > Odontophoridae > Odontophorus > Odontophorus gujanensis. Next base: position 545,835 of record VXAB01000403.1, read on the forward strand.
TTTGGTGCTGATTCTGGAGGTCAGGAGTAACGGAACAGAGTGAGACTACTCAGGTGGGTATGAATGTAACCATCCTGCTGGGGCCTGTGTCTGTGAATGCCATAAAACTAACCTGCAAGCTCAAGTTTAATGGGAAGTAACCAGTTAGGGAAATTATATATAAAGATTGTTCTGCTTTGGGCCTGAAAACTGATTTGAGAATAGAGCTGGTGCCTCGCTTGTGAAATGTCTTTTGCAGCAGCAGCAGATCAAGCTTCAATCAAGTGATACATCTTGTGCAGGTGCTGCTTATATTCCCTATAGATATTTTAAAAATAATGTAACGAAGGTTTTAGAAGATTTTATTGTAGCCCTTGTTTGTACATCTCCACCTGCGAGGCCATACTGAGATGCATAAAGCATGTATAAATAGAAGAGATGTGCAGCAATGGTGGAAGAACTCATTCGCTGCACCCTTGACAAGGCTGGATTCAGTGAGTCAGGTTGTCTGCACAGATCAACTAGTCATGCATGCCCATTCAGTGCAACAAGCCTTTCTTCCAGCCACTGCATGGCTGTGCTGTTAGATACATCCAGTAGTGTAAGATGAGAGTTTAGCTTCAGAGGTGAGGTTTTGATTCTGCCAGGCTGATTTCCATTCTTTAAACAACCCTAAACTGGAATGGTGGAAAGGGAGTAGAGAAGAACTGAAGAAGTAGCTCACTTCTCAGCTGCCTCTTCCACTGCACTGCACAGCCAAGATTTCAAGTCTGGAGCCACAGACCTTGTCCCTTACGTTGTGCCAGGGTGGCTGTGTTCCTGAACCACACTCACAGCATAAAGGTGTTCAGTCACTCCAATTTAATGGTGATTCTCACACAAGGAAAGTAATGTCTACAAATTCATGCAGCTGTGGATTCCACAGAGTACTGAGATACAGAGGCTTTTGTGGCACGATCCAGTGAATCGTGAAGATATGCATGTACAAGCAGCTTTAAAATTTCAGTTTAAATATCAAATTGCTGAGCAACATCAACACAACTTTGTCACAGTGTTTAGTGAGAAACACTTAGAGCAAAATATTACCCTCCTAGCCAAATGTGTGTCAGAGAGAAATATTAATGTATTTCTGTATGGCTGTAGATTCAAACTGGAGTGAAGAAAGAAATACAGCATTTTTAATGTAAGTATTTATTTTAGGGTGATTTTTTAATGAAATATTTGGTAATCCTGAAGCACAAATATCATTATTTACTGCAGGATTTAATTAAAAGTTGCCTATTTTAGGAAAAAATAATGCATCTGTCTTGAAATATCTGTGCTACAGTATGCAGGCAAAAAGAAATAAGAGAACACAGTGAAGTGCACATTTGTTTCATGAATGCTTTGAAGTCCTACTTATGGGCCAAATTCAAGAACCTGTCGTTGGCAGTCTCTGTGGGCAAGGAGTTGATGCAGTGGAGTAGGAGAAGCAAGCAGGATCCCCATGAGACCCCTGTATCCCTTACTGTCACCTTCCTTTCCTCCCCGGGGGATGGCTAGTTGTTCCATATAGTTGTACTGTCTTATTCACAAATTGGCAGCTTTTCAATTATCTTCTGCCCTACCCTGTAAGTGCACTTCAGTGTCTGCTGAGTTGGAGCCAAATGTATGAAAAAATTGGCAGGGTGTGTCCCCAGACAATCTTTACCCTAAACTGCCAGTATGTGGGTAGGTTACAGTAACTTGCACTCAGCTGTTGGCAGGAGCCCTGTGAGGGTTCATGGATCTTTGTGTCAGGATCAAAGTGAGAATGAGTTTGCAGAGGATTCCTTTAGCTGGACAAAACTCCCTTGTAGGTCCCAAAGGATCCATATGATCACAAGAAGGCAAGCAGGGCTGTGAACATGCTCTCAACACTGCATGTCCAAAGAGAAGAAAATAGATGCTTCACGGTTAAGATGATGGGATTTACTGCCTTTAGGAACAGTTGTGGCCCTCTTGGTGAGTAAAGCTTATACAACAATAATCTGGATTAGTTCTCTGCTGATGACCTATAAAGTGAACTGCTGGCTGGAAATGTTCTACAGAACAACATCCTGGATAGAGAACAGGTGTGATACACAGTTTCTTTCCTTGCAAACAATGCCACACTGCAAATGCATGAGAAGCCTGTGTTTTTAAACATTACCTATTAAAGTGCAGAACTGCAAGGATAGGCTGCATGCACACATATGGAATATGTGGAACATTCTCTTTAACTAGACTCAGGACTTTCCAGAGCTCCTTTCCAAGTTATCTTAACGGATGAATATCGCACATTTCATCCTCTGCTTCTTTCAGGTTATTTTTCAGTATTGCTGAGCAGCCTCAGTTTCCAGTCACCATTTTATTAATGCTGGAACTCAGTAGAGTTTGATAGAAATGGGATCCTAATCCTGTTTATATTCAAGTCCAAGGCTAGCTACCTGTCCTCAGCTTTCATACATGCCACTGTTTGCACTGGGTTAAGAGGGTATAGAACTGCTGCTAGAAGCTACCCTTAGGGATTCTGTTTATGATGAGGGTAATTGGCAGGGCTCTGGGGAAAACAGGAGGCAGCTTCCTTTCCTCCACAGGGACCTGATTGAATTACTCAAGCTCCCTTAGTATTCACACTGCTCTCACTGGGTGATGAACTGGGATTTAAAGCAAACAAGCAGATAGCTTAAGACAGAAAAAAACAAACAAAAACAAGCTAGCAGGTACCTGAAGGGAGGATCTTCCAGCCAGAATGAGATGAGCAAACAAGAGACGTTGTGAGGATGTGAGCTCACAGAGCATATTCAGTGGGAACTGCTTCTCTGTGTGATGAAAAACAGGTCATTAGCTGAGTGCCTAAATGTGGACTTTGCAGCCTCATAGGCGGCCAGTGTGGTTTTTCTCTGAGGAATTCTTGGCCTTATGTTACGTGCTTGCAAGAACATACACTTCTCCCCCCTAGCCCCTAAGAAGAAAAATAAAAAAAACTGCAACTGCTGTAAATCAAGGAAAATTCATAACTTGCTTGAGGTATAACAGCTGTTGATTTAAGGCTCAACATCTTTGGTAGCACATTGCTGCTAGGAAGATAAAAATCTTTTTGACAAAGTTGTGACCATAAAAATTGCAAGGCTTTAGTCAACATTTAGAAAGGATTTGCATCTCCCTTATAATAAATAACAATAATAATAGCTCACATTTATATGGTGCTTCCCAGATTCAAAACATTTTGCAAACACCCACTAATTAATCTTATTGAAATATTTCCCCTTGCAAAACAGTGATACACAGTCCAAAATGTGTCTCATAAAAAGGGTCGATGACTCATAAAATGCAGCATTTTCCTGTGTGTGTGACTATCACTGGATTTTAAAATGACATATATAAAAATTACACACCTTTGTATTTTTGCAGCCTATCCTTCAATAACTACAACAGCAGAGTGGCTGCCAAGCTTAATTTGGGCTGAGAGCATGACTGGAAACCAGATCTCCAGTCTGATTCTCTGGTTTGACACTCATTCATGTACCAGGCAAATGGTGGAAGTCAATGTCAGCCTGACGAAGGTGATCACCCCAGCTCTTACTCAAGGTTTGAGACTCTGCTCCAGAGGGCAGGCCAGAAACTGCACCAGGCCTTGGGGAGCAGAGGGGCTACCCTCCTCTCTGCAAAGTCTGCTGAATCCAGTGAGAGAGCATAGCATTGGCAGCTGAAGTCTTTCCTCCTCAGTTCTGGGGAGACGTAAAGGAGACGTGTAAGGAATATATACCAAATATTCTCTCTTTTCATACAACCCTTGCACCCTCCTTGTTCTCCTTTTCCTACTTTTGCATTGCAGCTTTTACTGATTTTGTACCTGTTCCTGAAGAAATATGAACCAATCCTGCAGTGGTGACAAAGGGTTTTTTTCTAGAATGGTTTCTGGCATATATTTCTTGAGTGACATCCAATATTTTTGTGAGAATCCCACCAGTCAAAATGCACTTTTGACTTACTGTTGATAATGGCTGATTGAATTTTTTCCTGCTGCTGCCCAGCAAAAAAAAATTCTGTGTCCCTAGTGCAGAGGACACGTCCTCCAAAGTTGGAAAAACAAAACACAGCTAAAAATAGAGATAGATGTGCATCTTCCAGCGTTTGAAGTACCTGTAGTCAACAAGATCAGTTAGCTTTACAGCTTTCACTATTGTTTACTGTTTCTTAAAAAAATAATGTAGGGAAATATCCCATAACTTTAAATTGACTAAAGATGAAGTCAAACTCAAGCCAGTCTTTGCACCACACACACATACCAATGACTCTTCACTTCAATATTCTGTATTCTTTGATGTATTAATTATTGCTACAATAGAGGAACATTTTTTTACAGTAGGCAGTAAGCTAATTGCAAAGATGTGAGACTATTCTATAGGATGGAATCATTGTTAAAACTTATTTTTGCTCTGTAGAGACTTCTAGAGACTGTGTTTTAGGTCTTGACTCTTATTAATATGAATGCTTTTTTACTCCGTATAAGTAATACCAGAAGCATTTACAGTAAATGCAAAAATAGTCGACTAAATCTACAAGGCCTTTTTATGCTGACAGAGTGGAACAAAATATTCTTAAATATTTATGAGAATTAGGCTGTTGTGGCTCTTGTTTAGCTCTGATCCATACTTGGTTTAAATCCATTCTTTGGCTGAAGAAGCTGAAACCTGTGGAGTTTGCTCTCCTCCCACAGGCAGGTCTTGATTTTCACACCACAACAAAAGAAACTGTGGCATCCTAAACAATTTTCAGCAACTGCTAGTGCATGTCTTTCTGGGCAACAGCCGTGCCATTCAGTCCTGCTAAGCCCATTGTATCCCAGATTATGTGGCAGGGCTGGATCCAAAGCCTCACCATCCTCAGTGACATGCTGAGCCCCAGGAGAGGACATTCAGGAGCAAGGGAAGCCCCTGTCAGACAGTTCTGGGGAGAGGGCCTGGTTGCATCCAGCCATATCTTCAGCCACTGTCATGCAGCCCATCCCATTCCTCAGGCCATGCTGTTGGCAATCCAGCCTTCTGTGGTGTAGCTCTGTGTTTCTATGAAGGGCTCTTCCCTCAATAAGCAGGCTCAGGGGTATGTGAAGGCTCCAGTTGGCCTTTAAATGCTCAGTTGTCAAAGGTCACTGGAAATGAAGTGTGCAACACGAGGAGCTGAACTCCCCCTTCTGTGAATTCAGTCGTAAATGATAACTCCTGACTAAAATACACTTGCTACTTTTCCTGCTAGCTCTGGAGAGCCACCATTATCAAGGAAGTGTGAGGGTAATGATCCCCAGTTTGTGCTTCATCAGCGAAGAGGTTGCAGTGCTCCTATCACTGGTGATGCGTGAAGGTGGACAGGGAAGCTGTTTTTCTGCTCCCAGATTGACTTTGCAGGGTTGCCCATTAATAGGAGATAAATTTTCTTTGGGGCTTAAGCAGATCTGATCTGACAGTTGTCAACACATGGGATATAAATACAGAGCCTTTATAATGGAAGTTCTAAAAAGTTAGTTTTTTAGGCTAGAAATTTCAATTTAATCAGTGACACATGCTGCTTCAGTGACAGGCATGTTTGCTGGATCCTACTTATATACTTTTTGCATGTTATCATATCACATAAATGATGTTTACACCATCACTCAGAGTATGTTGACATGACCTCCTCCTTACAGAGTAATCCCCGCACTTTGTTTACACATTTGGAAACAATTGTGAGTATTTAGCTTAGATTTCCATTTAAGCCTGAAAATAAATATTTGAGAAGCCCAAGCACCAAGCGTTTGTTGTTCAGACTATTCTTTACATTCGGTTCTGAGCCCCTTTTCACATTCTTATGCTGAACCATTGCCAGCTGGCTGAGGGGAAGACTAATGAAAACTTGGCTGGCAAGCAGGGATCAGCACTGCTCACTGGGTTTAATGGAAGTGCTGAGGAATTGACATAAATTTAGATGAAGCCACTTGGTGAAAAGCAACAAATAGATAAGAAAAAAATATTAACGTATGACCAGAAATTGCCATGATAGTGAATACCTCTCTCTTTGCTAATGACTGTCTATACGAATGCTCTGAATAGATGCTTGGACTACTCTACTGTAAAAAAGGGTAAATTCTCGAAATCTGCAGCAGACCTGAGAAACTGGTTGAAAGTAAAGTTAACTGTTAACGAAAATGTAGAGGGTGGGAGTTCAAACAGCATGTGTTTTACATCACAATACTCTTCCCGTTAGTCTTCTTCTTCAGATCAGAATGACTGCTCTGCATTTTGCAGCCCAGTGGGTAGGGTCATAGCTGGGAAGTTGAAAACACAAGGTAGGGCCTCCTTTACTCCCAATGAATTTAGAACCACATTTCCATATGCCACCTGTGACAGTGAGACTTTAACATCACAGCTTTAAATTTAAGCATGCAGATTGCACCCAAATTATCTTTTGTGTACTTCAGAGGTATGGTTAGGTCACGGCTTAAACTGTTGATTGAGCACCTGGTGAAGGAATGTTGCTGGTCCTGTGAGCACAGGCAGATTTTTTGCTCCTCTGTTCCCCATGAGACCAGAAGGGGTGGACCCAGGGTGGAGCCACACTGGGCTCCTATAAGGGCCAGCCACTAAAAGGAGTGCATCTCTTGGACCTTGGTTACTTTTTGTAGAGGAGTGTGAAGTAGCCAGAGAGTCCCTTTGCTGGTTGGGTGAGTTCAGCACTTCTTTCTGTATATGACTATTGGCCTACTTGTGACTATTTTGTCTTGTATTGCTAAGAACCTATCAGAAGCTATTTTGCTTTTTTGTGAACAGAATGGGTACCTAGGTCAGAATTTCATGAACACAGAAGCTGTGAAGTTGATAGTACAATATGATGGAAAAAATACCTAGGGTCACATCCACTGGTCTTTAATGTTCACGTGGAAGCGCTATATCCTACCACACACTTTAGGGAAAAGCTTCATGTAGATTGTTTTTTTTTTTTTTTTTTTGGATCTGTCTATCTGTCTTCCTGTTTTAAGGGAAATTATTTGGTGAGATTTTATTAGGCTGCTGTTTATGTTAGAGACTTCCTGAGCCTATGATTACATAGCACCTGTTCACTTCACACCAACCAAATTTTATATCAACATTCAAAGTCAGTATGATTTTAACCTTAGTTTAGTTATCTTAGCTCCTTTGATATCCACAAGTCTTCTGAAAAAGCTGCTGTGGAGGAGTAGCTTTTGGTCTCATCATATGAGAAGCACAAATATAACTGTGCAGGAAGAGCTTCTGACAAGTAATTGTAATACCCCTCTTCATTCTCATCACACTCTCTTCTCACACCTCATGTATTATTGGAATAATTTATATATTTCAAACATCTCATGACTTAAGCCTCTGGTGTCATTTTGATTGAAACTTATGCACTAGTAGAGAACAATTCTGAAACTTTTCTTAAAAAAGAAGACACATTTTTCTACTTTTAACAATGCTTAATTCTCTGGAGAGAGACTAACATCTCTGCAATCCTGGTAGCCCGGTAGAGCATCTCATTCTTTGCATCCTTACTCCTAGACACCCGTAAAGGATAGTTTGGATAACACTGTAGAGATTTAAACCTCTTGCAAAAGTTTCTTCTTCTAAAACATTACGACTACTTATTTATTTTAAAATGTCAAAGGCAGAAGACTTGTTATAGTCAAGTATAGTTTGGCCAAGCTAAAACAGGCCAGTATTTTGCAACTGAAATAGCCTAGTATGGAAAGAACAGAAAGAAATAAATCAGCTTGTGAACTGTTATCGCTCACTTTACGTAGTGAAAAACAAATATAGCTGTCATTTTCTAACGTTCATTCAAAAGAAATTGAAAATGTATATCATTCTTGAACCCAACAAAGAAATAAAGAGCTGCCTAATATTCTGTGATGCATATTACTTGTATAGTGTGTTTTACCACGAGGAGAAAAAAGGAATGAACTGAGATAGTTTAAAGTTGTAAAAGTGGCTTATCATATCCCAGAATCGTAAAAGACTCATTTGAAAGAGAGAAAGGGGGAAAAAAACCCAAACAATTAAAAGTAAACCAAGTAAATAGCAATTGTTTCTATATTCCTACACTGCCTTGGAGCCACTGTAATGAATAGCGGAAAAGGTAGGTGTGTGTGGGTGTTGTAAAAGTCCAATATGGGAATTGGCTCAGATCCTCAGATTTCTGAAGTGGTTTATAACTCTGAAGTATTATTTTTAAAGGATGCCAATGTAATTACATGGACTTCTCTTCTGAAAATTCTGAGTGAATAAAAGAAATTTACTACCTTTTTTTTTTTTTGCTAGTTCAGTGAATTGGAGTCATGAAAACAAAGCAAAGGATAAGCCCATATGCTTTTCTAATGTGTTCATAGGTATTGAACGTTGTTTCTCTTCAGAACTTTTGGCCTGTCACTCAGTCATGCTGAGGATCATTTTCGTCCTCACTCCTCATTGACCAGGCTCAACAGTGAGCCAGGTGAACTTCTTGTGCATTCCAGTGGGTTTAGCTACAGGAATCATGCTTACCCTCTTACACTCAGACCAAACATGCAAAGCTATTTCTCAGGGAAACACTGCCATGATCAGTTCACAATAATTCTCCTTCAGCCCACAAGGTTTTGGACCAGGTACCTATGAAGAAAGTTTTCTCAATGAGCGTCACTTGTCCCTTCTGCCGCTCAAGGGTAGTTCAGTCTGGTTCCTGGCACTTTGTAACTTCTGAAATCTGGAGAATTGCATATTCACTATTTTCAATTTCAGAACCATCTCACTTGAGAAGTAGCCCATCTTAAATGATTCCAATGGTCCTTTCCAGAGGGTGATCAATGGGCAGCTGACAAGTAAGGGATGCAGACGGCTAACGAAATGCGTGTTGATGAGAAGCCTGCTCACAAAGATAAAGGCTAATTTATGTAATTCAGTTAGACATTAAAAATGATGTCCAGTTTCCTTGGAGCAGTTGCTGATCACACATTAATTATCCTTCAGAAAAGACCATTACCAAAGGCTAATATAGTTTAACCCTGTCAAGTGGAAAAAAGTCAGATACCATGTTGTACCGTAAGAAGTTGCACAGAGTTCTCCTCCTTCAGAGGACCTCTGAATAAAACATGAATTACATTCTAATTTGTAGTATCCTAATTGTGTCAGTTTACACTGAGAAATAAAACCTTTTTCGAACAATATACCTGACAAGCATCTATTATAGCATCCCGCAGAAGCAATTTCCAGTGAGATGTATTTTCATGCGTAGTCTTATTAAAAAGTTAAGGAAATTGGAGAGTATATGTGACAGATAAAATTAGAAAATTAATGGAAATGGGTAATCCACTCAGATATTCAGGAAAAAAAAATGTATGAAGGACCAAATACAAAAGCACAGGAGAGGAAATACTTCAATTCATGAAGATAAAAGTGAATTTTACTACCGGTTTGGTTTCTTTTTCCTTAGTATTATTAACTTACATACATGCATGCTGCAGTTCCAAGAAGCCCTAATCAAGTCTGCAGCTATTTTATAACACATCCTTTTTATATACTAACTCTGACAAACTCTGGCTCGCTTCTTTCCCCCTCCTCCATGAAAACATCCATTTATATTTTCTTAGAGTAAGAAGCACACAAATTATAACTGAATGCTAGATACAGATATCATTACAGCAATTACAACAAATTCTCTCAGAGAGAGGTTCATAGTATCACGTACTGTGAATTGTTTCCTGTTTTGCAAAGAAGGACATACAGTAATTCTGTTTTCACTATAAGTTATTCTCTATATCCTGAAGCAGTCTTGGGAAAAAAAAAGTGAAATAGTTCATACTTACACTTAATTTATTTTAAATAAAGGATTTAAAGTGTATGTAAGATGGGTGCATCCCTGCATACTTTAAATATTATTATATTAAGTTCTGTGCATGGCTGTTCAAATTGAAGCTACTGGTAAAGCTCAAATTGATTTTGAAATTGGACTCTGCCACAGTTGTATGTACTAACACATCATGGTGTGGGGTGAAAAAGCAGAGAAAAAATAATGAAAATACAGTGAAAAAGAACTTGAGGGCTCAGATGAGGACAGGGAGATCACTCACTAATTACTGTCACAGGCCACACAGAGTCAATATAAGGGAGACTAATATAATGTATTGCCTATTCCTGATACACTGAAGCAGTGAGAACTAAAAGCAAACTAAATTCTCCACTGCTTCATGTGGTGCCCATGGGCTGCAAGAAACTTCAGTAAGGTAATATTGTCACTACTGTGTAAGTGACACCTCTTACATCAGCTGCAAGAAGGGGAGTTAAGGATTATACTCAACAGAATCTCTCCAGAAGGATGCTCGGTTTTCATTACATTGATCATATTCTGCCTGAGAAGATGGTTTTTACATCATTTCCTTAATTAAGTTTTATTGAGCAAGAAGCCATTTACAGGAAATTATTTTCAATACTTGGCACTGGATAAAATGCTCTTTTAGATGATGGTTATTATGTTTATCTCCAGTTTTGGGAGGCAGTACAAGATAACAATAAAACATACCACTATCCATGGTACGCATAAGATGTTGCTGTGACTTTCCCATTGTGCCCCTGCTCCTGGCACCCAGTCAAGTTCCTGACAATACCGATCCAGGTTCTCGTTCGTACTGAGCATCCCCTTCTATTTCTGCAAAAAGCCTTTCGGCTCAGCTGGCCTCTAAACAGGTGTATCCCTTTTCTCTGTACCTCATTAGGCTCCTTGCCAAGGACAGGAAGGCTGATTCAACTCTCCTGTCAGACTGTATCTTTTAAATTGGCACTTTCTAAAGTGAGATCTGGTATTTCGCTGCTGTAACAGAGCTAAAGTTTGGGAGAAGGTGGAGCATTCCTCATTACCCCAGAAATAAATTTGTTAAGCTTTTGTGATGACATTTAAACACATTAAAACTGTTCTTGCTACCTGCACATCTCACTGAGAAATAAATATTGTACATCAGGTATTTGCAGTAACAGCTGACTACTCCGTATCACTGATAAATAGAACTTCAATGGTTTTCTTAAGTTGGAATTGTTCATAGGAAAGTGGCTGCTCAGGAGATTCTGATATTTTTTCTTTGGAAAATATTTTCTTGGGGGACCAAAGCTTGCCAGCCTCTGTTCAGATTCTTTTGCAGTGGTTTCTCAAGGTGTTTAAGCTTCCCTCTGACACAGTGGCTTACCAGCTGGCAGGACCATCTCACTTCTCTCCTCCTCCCTTCCTGGGTATTTTTGGTAGGAAGGGAGCTAGGGACAAATGCTCTGCATCAGAATCAACTCTTTGGACTCTTCTGAATGAAGTCTGGTTGCAAGCTGAGTGTAGGGAATTTTCCACCTGGACAGAGCACAGCAAAATATGGTAAATACTGGGGCTGAGGCTTGCAGAGCCAGTCACAAGGTTTGTCTAGGCAACTGCTCCTAAAATGAGCAGTGGTTACATGGCTAATCCTTCAACTGGTTTAAGAAGACAAGGTGGGTACAAGTGTGGATGTGATGAATGGATCAACGCTAAAAATAAATTAAATCACAAGTTTATTCTTCTTTCTTTCCAGAATCTCTAATGCAGCTGCCATGAGTCAGATTTGTGCCTTCAGTGAATCACATAGGATTTTGATAATCACTTCCTAAGCTAAGCTGAGCCTACACTGCATGCTTGATAGGAGTCACAGTCTATGTTTGTGCTCTCACTTGTCTGTCTTTCGCCCTACCACCACCATACATTTGGTTCCCCTTTACCATGGACAGCTCCAGAACACGGCTCTCTGGTGCTTATGCCTTGAAGAGTGTGTGCTGGATACAACAGCCCCTGAATTTTGGCACAACACCATGAACCAGGAGGTTCCTCAGCTGCTGGCCTCAGCCTGCACAAGGCACACTGCATGATTGCAGCCCATTGCCCTGAATGTACACACAGCCACGCTGCTGCAGTGCTGCGCTGCTTGAGCCTGCCCAAAGCTTCTGCTCTATGGGCTTAGAATCTAATAATTTAAATAAAACAAAGGCAAAAAAATTAATTTAAGGAGCTCTTCGCATGTTCTCAGCTAATTTACCCAACTATCTGGGAAGATTATATACATGAGTTACATTGAATGTTTGCAAACACTAATGTTAATGTGCATACCTTATCAACATACATTGATTTCATATGCATTCTTTAATTTAAATAGCTTTGATTTTCTGTCTGGAAGATAAAAGGGAACAATAATAACCATTGCTTACTGAGTTTACAGAGCCCTACATTAGCTCTTCTAAAATGATCTTGTGTTTGCTCTGCTCTAAATATTAATTTTTAAAAGAGTATTAAAAATGCTGGAAACCTGAGTCAGGTAGACACTGTATAAATAAATTGCATATTTGATATTAATTTGCCCTGTTACTTCCTATCATCCTCTATGAAATTGTAAACATCCTGCAAAGCTGTGAACAACAATCTCTGTGTGCCAGTTTATTACCTGTATAGATATCATTATTCCCTTGTGACAGCAAAGTCAAATTCAAGGCATTTTTCATAAAGTAGGAAAAATTACCTTTCCAGTGACATATGACACAACCTTCAACTACTAAATGAATCCAAGAAAAATTCTCCTTTGGGAAAAGACCTTGCGCATGATTTGTCAGCCTTAAGAACATTTTTTGAGAAAGTTAATTCTGAGAGGCTTTACAACGGAGTAATGTTTTCTGCCTATATTTAAACTGTCCTTTGCTGTGATGCATTTCAGAATCAAAACTACAGAAGCAAAATTTGCTCTGGTACATTTCAGCTGAGCAAAGTCTTAGGCTCTCATGGTGAGATCTGAGAACTTATTGGAAATCTCATATAAAAATCTTATTTGTAAATGTCATGTCATGATTTTCAGCAGCGAAGTGTTCTGGGAGATTGATGCTGCACTGAGAAGCCTGAGGGATGGAGACTGCAACCGAGGTGAGATGTCTGGGGACTGACAGGGGAGTTTAAGCAGGATGAAGTGGTTGGAGCAAAAAGTGTCAGCTCTGGGGAGAGTGGAGGACAAAAGGATATTCATAAAGAAAACACATTCCTTCCAAAACCTCACTGGATTTAACCCTCCTTCTACTCCTGATAAAGATGTGTCTGCGAAGCACTTGAGCTTTACAGCAAGTCCATACACAGGAAGATAACTTACTGCATCCTGTAGTTTCTGGGATGGGGTGAATGCGTTGTGCCTGTCCACAGCCCTGGGAGGGTTAAAGAGAGCCTTAATTACCTCCCCCAGCTGAGATCATGCAGAAGCTCTGCACCAGCTGCCGTAGAGATGGCATCGTGGGGCAGCAGGTGGTGAGGCTGCAGGCTGTCCTGCAGAGCCTTCAGAGACACAGGCTGACAGGAGTGGTGGAAAAAGCAACATGGACAGGAAAACTGTCAAGCAAGGAGCTAGGAAGCTACAAAGAAAGAGATGATAGGGAGGGATGCTCTGCTGTTGCTTGTTTTGCAGCTGGCAGGAAAGATCATCTCTGGCCCAATCAAATGAGCTGGACGAGGGTGCCTGATGTTGGGGCAGGGGCTAATGGGGAGGTTCAAACCTTCATATCCACAGCGTGTGACTTTGAGCTCTCCTTTGTATGTGGGGATTAATTCTTGGAAGGCATGTGGTTGGAGGGAACTGTATGGGATGCTTGACTTCATTGCAAGTGTGTGCAACATGCTTCTCCTGCCTTTGAATTCAGCTCAGGGATGCACTGAGCCCCTGGGGCTGCCTCTAAAGGCAGCACTATGTGGTAGTTCTGTGCCACACATGGTCTTGCTGAAAAACATGTTGGAGCAGCATGAAAAATCAGAGTATTTAAAGCAGCTAAGCCCCCTCTGCCCGCCTGGATCACAGCTCTTCCAGATGATTCTATACCATATAGATATGCAGGTATTTACCAATCAGAGTAACAAAAACGCTACCAAAGAAAGGCTCAGGTATTTACTGAAGCAGGGGACTCTGCAAGTCTTCTCTACCCTGCAAACTTAAGTTTGCCACCTGCATAAACACATACTGGTAAAACTGGATTTTTTCTGGGCTTTGGAGAACTTGTGTTTTGAAGAGGAACAAAACTCTGGACAGGTAAAATTATTCACATGTATAATTTTTCAGAAAACGAAATTGTGCAGTTTCTTCAGCAAGGGAGTACTTGAGTGGGAGTCTGTCTGAGCAGTGGGGCAGGAACGTGGAAAGACCCTGCAGAGCGGTGGCTCAGGGCTCTGCCACCAGCTGGCCTGTGGGCTAGTCAGAGTGTAGGTAGGTGCACAGATGCTGTTTCTAATGCAGCAGAACTTAAAACGCCCTCATAGGAAGCAGATGCTGTTCTGTTAAGTATTTCATCAAAAGGAGCATGAGAACCTTCTGTGTGAACGATGGTTACAGTCCTGAGCATCCCATGATTTTTACTTTGGAACGTTTTTATTATGCCACTTCCCTCCCTCCCCCCACTTAAACTTCATCTGACGACTTTGCAGCGTTTCAGGACTTCAAAAATGTGAAAAACCCAGCAAAAGCAAAAAGCCTGAAAGTCAATTTTTTAGGCACGTGGCCATTCCTCAGTTTGACTTTCAGAGAGGCAGATAGCCTCTCCTTGCCTTCTGGTGCCAGCAAATATGTAGACTTACCTGATTACTAGTCTGGGGTATTAGAGGGTTTGGGTGGGGAAGGTGTGATAAGAGCAGCTCAAGAGAACATAGGGCTGTTCGCCTTTGGGGAACTTCCCTGAATCTCACTGAGCAGCTTCAGTTGTGGCATGAGTGCCTGTGCAGCTGCCTGCTCCCTTTCCATCTAAATAATGGCTACACCTGATCATGGGAAACTGCGTTTCTGCTGTCTTATATTCCTTCACTCATCCTGATCGTATGTCTTAGGGATGAAATCTAATTTCAGTAAAACCGAAAAGCTACCATTTAAAATGACCTCATCCTTACCAGCAAGAGAACTGATATAAGACAAGTTGATTTAGTTCCAGAGATTTTCAGGGATGACTTATTTCCTTTATAAGTCTGTATTAGGAAGAGAGAAGATAGAGGAACCGGCCAGCTAAAGTATAGGATCTGTAACCTTAAAGTGTTTTGCTGTTTTTAATGCATATGTAGAAGAAAACATAGAATGCTTTGTTTGGGGATAATAATGAAAAAGACCTGCTATATTGCAGCTTCCTGAGTTGAGAAAAGCAACAAAATAGGTTAATAAAAGAAAAAGTCTATTCAAGAATTAGAAACGTCAAAAACATTCTCTGTGCTGCTTCCAAGAAGCCAAACCAAACATCATTGCACAGCTCCTCCTGGGATGGGGACGGGCTGGCTCAGTGCTGTAGGGCCGGAGCAGCTGCTATCAGCATAGGGTCACTGAGCAGCCCTTGTTGAGCACAGCCCAATGGGGCTCGGGCTGGACGCCCTGCACACTACGTACATCCCCTGATGCTTCAGCATTTATATGTTTTTGAGAGCCTATGCTTTATCATCAGCTGAATCTAAAGCTTCTATGTGGAAATCCAGCCTGAATTTCACAGGCAAGTGTCCTGTGGTATCGAATCTGATCATCCATCTCTTCTGAAAGTGGGATTAGTGGGAGTTTACAATTATCTAGCTTTGCTTCTCACGGAAAGCTGTTGCAAACCTAATGGCAGTGAGATACAGGAGCATTTTTCTTGCGGCAAAAATCACACAAGCCAGAGCTCGCCGCTTACATTTTCCAAGATAAGTTTGATGATTATCCTGTAAATTAGCATTGATTTTTTTTTCTGCAGATCCCATTACTTTCAATCTCAGAGAGATTGTTCTGTCTCCTCGCATACCTGTTATAAATGTATCGCAAACGTTTTCTCCGTTGTTCTTTCTCTTTAAGAAGCCCCCGGCCCCACCGCCTCCCCCTTCTCCGCGGTGCTCGGAATGCCACATCGCGGCTCCGGGACCCATCACTGTGCTTTATGGCCGGCTGACCCACAAGGTGGCACTAAAGAGAAAAGTGACAACTTGCCTAATAAAAAATGAAAACCAACGGCAAAATACCATATGCTGAATCAATATTATTTTAATTAGGAGCACGCTTCCTTTATTGTCAGTTGAATTTTATTTCGTGAAAAAGCCTTAAAGCCATAAGGCGGCAAAAATGGTTCATTGCCCCCATCCTACATCAAAAGTTAAGTTTTAAAGAGAATGAATGAGACCCAGGCCATCGCCTTATCACAGCTCCGGAATCTGGAGGAGGATAATTGTGATCAAAATGTAGTTAATTAATTTTCTTCTCTAAGGAAGAAAGGAATTCAAATGAACTAAAAGCTGAAATCTTCTTTTCAGTCATTAGTCATGTTGGTTAGAGATACGGCACCAGCAGTTATTTGTTGTCTGCTGTAGGAATGCGTTTTCTACGGGAACATTTTGATTGTTTAATTTTTATGACTCTGTCCTTGAATGCTCTGGGCTTATTTTATAAACCAAGTATCTGAAAGAACATGGCTCTGTGATCGTGAATTTTCTACCAATAGGAGTTAAATCTCACTGGTTTGATAGCAAGTAAGGATTTGCACTAAAAACATCTTAATCATGAAAATTCTGTTAAGCTCACAGTTTAAGTGAACACTCAGATTGGAACTTATCTGACAAGAAAGCAACAGCCAAACCCAGCCAGGACAGTTCTGCAGATAGCTGTTCTGAAGCTTGTGGCATAATTAAATAAGTGATGCAATTTCTGAACCTTTCCCAATCAGTCCAGCTATCCAGCTATTTGCATTCCTTCTGAGATGCATGCCAATGGGATCAGTGTTCACAAGGGCGATAGGGGGCAGGAGTTTACTTGCAGATACATACTTAAAATGGTAGTAGTGTATTAAGAAAAAAATCCTTTAAATGTTTTAAAACTGTTTTTCTGTGAGGTGAGCAGCATTATTCAATACTGTTCTCTGGGAGCCACCACATGATCTGATGTGCTGTCAATGTATTTTGTTGCTTCATGAGATTTAAGAGCCTTTGGGAATCAAAGCGACCCATGTGTAGCTTGAAAGAATGGAATCTAGGATTACGAGGGATTTTAAACATTGGTTAAAGTTTACATGCTGCTGCTGCATTAAGAATAGACCTCTCACTGGAAGCAGATAAGATTTTTTAAAAACAATCAATAGCTGGTGCTCTACATTCAAAGACCTTGTTCGATTGGTTCACATTATTCACTGGATGAGAAAATACAACCATCTATTCCTCAGAATCCCAGTAAAAGCAAACTCTGACCAAGAGCAGCAGAGGAAAGCCTTCTGCCCACCCAGCCAAACCCTCCCTGCTGTAGTACGCCCCTCCTTCTAGGACACCTCTTCAGCATGTGCTCCGTTTTTAAGGCTGGCCAGAAGGGTGCCACATCTCAGCATGCACCAAAATGCTTTGTTGGAATCAGTGATAAAAGCATGGCAGCTGTAAGCATGTGCTGACCTGCTTTGTGCAGCCCTTGTCCAGCAAGCATTTGGGATCAATCAGAAATTTGGCTGAGGAAACTCCCAGTGATCCTGCAGAAATCTGTTATTTGTTTAACAGCCCATTCCTCTTGAAGGACAGTTGCAATGTGTATTCCCCTCAGTCGTTAAATTTATTCATTTCTTCCAAAGTTGTCTGTTTTGTACTTATCCAGGGCATTTAACAAGCCACAGACCCCCATGGCATCCTGACTGGGAAAGTGAGGGGTCAGTGTGTGCATCCTTACAGTAACCCTGGGAGCCTGTAATGGGTTGTGGCTGATGATGGTGGGGCTGAATGAATATACTGATGTACCCACATTGTGACAGCTGGACATAAAAGAAGACCTGAGTCATGGAGAAGTACAAGGATTCTTGCATGATGAGAGACTTCTCAGCTTGGCTGAGTCAGGAGAACATTTAACTTGGCCTCCGTATTATTTCCTTGTAAAATGGGATACTGAGAGTAACAAAAGACTTCAGAATGTTGATAATGATTTACAAAACACACCAGACTCTATCTGCATTGACACCTGATACCAGAAACCTGAACATGTATTACAGAGTAGATGGATAAAGAACTTATCTATCATCTATCTATCTATCTATCTATCTATCTATCTATCTATCTATCTATCTATCTATCTATCTATCTACCTACCTACCTACCTATCTACCTATCTACCTATCTACCTATCTACCTATCTACCTATCTAATCTATAAATGTTGTACAATATGTTTAATTGAAATAAACCCTTGGCTTGCCATCTACCACATTCTTTGTATTTTTCAGTGAAAGGTGCTGAACTAGCAGGTAAGACATGATCTAGGTGGGGGAATGTTGGTTCCTAAGTTCTCCTTGAGACTAAGGGGAATTGTTTTAAACTAAGACAGGGGAGATTCAGGTTGGATGACAGGAGGAAGTTTTTCACTCAGAGGGTGGTGACACACTGGAACAGGTTGCCCAGAGAGGTTGTGGACGCCATATCCCTGGAAGCACTCAAGGCAAGGCTGGGTGTGGCTCTGGGCAGCCTGCTCTAGTGGTTGGTGACCCTGCCCATGGCAGGGCGGTTGAAACTAGATGATCTTTGAGGTTCTTTTCAACCCAGGCCATTCTAGGACTCTATCATTCTTACTGTTAGTTAATTCCAATTAGCCAGCTGTAAGTGACAGAAATAAATTCTTATTTCTACACTCTGTACCCTACTGCTAGCAACATATCTTTATTGAATGGGTGAAACTGAAATGGGTCATAGTTGGAAAGAAAAAAAGAACTCTTCAAGAAGCTGCATTTAAAACACTGAGAAAACAAAACAAAGCAACCCTGTAAAGGGATTGAAATATACTGAACTAAAACTTGCAAGTTAACTTCCCATCTTAAATTGCTGCTTAGATAAGGAAAAGGAAATGAACGGAAGAGAAAGAAGAATCAGATGCTGAATAGATATGGGTAAATATGAAAACTGAACATCTGGATAAAATAATACGTCTCAGCCATATGATTTGAAAATTTAAAATAACATTTGATTCTCATACAGAAGTAGATATTTTTATCATAAAACTTAAGGTTAAAAACATTGGCTTTTAAGTAAAATACATTCCAGGGCTTGGTAGGATAGTACTGAATAGGATTAAAATGATTGAAAGAAAAAAATGGCACAGAAGAGGATGGTGATGGTAATATGTCAAAGAATAGAGAGAAAAGGGAGCAGCAGGGGGTCACTGGGGCTGCTAGTGAACGGTGCATGGCATGTGGGCAATGCTTCATCAGTGCCTCCTCAGCTGTTCCTTCTATCCCAGGGGGCAACTGAAGAGCAAGAGATGATGATCATAGGAAAAGGAGAGTGGAGGAGAGGGATCCAGGGATGCCTTGTTTGCCTTGTGGCAAAATCCCAGCTTCTCACGATACAGGGTTTTAGCCACAGCATAACACAGCTTCATGCTTTTTCCTCTTCTGTCTGTTCCTTTAGAAAGGGGAAAATAAAGTGTGCCCAAGCTGAAGTTGTATGTAGTCATCTGGCCATCTCTAATTATAAAGTAAAGATAAATTCTGCTTAACGCCATTGGATTCAAGTAAGCACGGTTATTTATACAGGTGGTGTGGGGAGGGTTAGGGTACAGCTGTGAAGGAGCAGGGGAAAAAATGGAAGAAAAACTTCATTTCTTTGTGCATTTAAGCCAGAACAAATCACCATGTGTCAGCTTGTTTTACAATCCAGTGTTTTAGCTGTTTAGACTTTTAATTAGAACGTCTTTCTCTTAGCATTTTTCTTAGTGACAATTTTTAAACAAACAGAAGGTATATTCACCAGGGCAATACAGTAAGTTAAACAAGCCAACCTGCTGAAAATGTCTTCTGGGAAAACATAAAGGAACCATGATGGACCTCTGTCCCAGTTTGCTCCTTTTGGTCCATCCATTTGGCAGTGGTGCCTCATTTGGGAAGTTTGAGTAACTTGTAAAGCCAGCAGATTGTAGACAGCCTGTTGTGCTAGGAAACAGCCATCTCCTAAGTACCACCCAGTCTCAAATACAGTAAGAAATCACTGCCACCTGGAATCTGGGTCCATGGGAAGTGTGTAAGTAGTCCACAATATTTCAGGAGGTCACCTTATTTATGTGTTTTGACCAACATGTTAGCAGTCTGCTTTGGCACTTAGACAGAAGGGATGAAATGCTATGAGTAGCCTCAACTTTGAAGTATGCGCAGAGAATCCAGCTATGACCACAGAAATGCCTGATTGAGGCTGGAAGGGTCAGTGGAGCACTGACTGATGTGGGCTCACTTGGTCTTTTTCCCCTGCAATTCTTCCCTCTATACATTCCAAGGGGCAGTCATTTCTGGACTTTACACAGAATGACATTTTCTGAGACTCTTTTCTTTCTTTTTTTTCCTTTTTTAGGGGGATCAGTAAGATATAGATCTGTCAGTAAAGCTCTGATATGCCTGGATGAATGAAGGATGGATCAACCAAGTCAAAAAGCAGAAAAAGTTACGCAGCCTCTGAAAGCTGTAATGTGCCGATTCTCTCTTTGGAGGAACTGTACCCAGCTGCATGATATACAATTCAGTTGCCCGTTTATAGAGCTTTTCTGTCAAGACTGTAAAGTACCATTGTGAATACCGAGTGGTGTTTGTGTGCAATCTTAACATAACATAAAGCACAGCTTTATTGGGGTCCCTCATCAGCTCTTTGCTGGCCATGGTATAAGCCAGTTCAGAATTGGAAACTGCATAGTGTGAAGTTTATCCATGTTTCTCCTGACTAGGAGGGCCATCACCGCAGCAATCTGGTTAAAGTAAGACATGCTCTTTTATTTTGTATGAGTACCTGAAACACCCTCTCCTATAAGCTCATAAAATGTGATTGCATACAAGATGTTGATGGCCTAGGGGAAGTTCTGAACAACTGGGAGCCATTACCACGATTTTGCTGCAAAAATGATCCATGATCTGCTGTGTTTTCCAACACCCTTCTCAGAAAGACCAAAGGAACTGCGAGCTTCAGAGCACTAGCCAGGAAGTCCATTTGAGCACTTAGAACTGCGAAGAAATGAAAAAACAAGAATCCTTCCCAAACGTGCACAAACTGTTTTGTGAGGGCTCAATGCGTTTGTGATCTCCTGTAATGTCTCATCAGAATAGCTATATATAACAACGTGTACATGGAACTGCTTGCAGAGAGCAGCATTTGAGAACAAATTAATAAGTTAATACCTCCCTTGACCTGTATCTCATCAAGCTGAATTTTAGAAACCCGTCATTACTAATACGAAGAAGAGGTTAATCTGGTAATGTGCAGTTTTAGAGTGATAGATGAGTCGAAGCACTGGAGCTGTTTAGCACAGCACTGTGTGGCACCTTCTCAGCGTAAGTCTCTGGACTGACAAGGATCCCATGGGGCTGCAAACCTCTCGCTGCTCTCTTTGAGTAATGGTTCCAAAGTTGGAGGTGAATATAAGCAGCCTTAACTTTGCTTACCCATGCCTTGTTCCAGTATTTTGCCTGCGCTATTTTAACGTGGCTTAAAATAAATTAGCCTCATGGCTTCTTACTAGCACGCACCTTAAATCTTTTATATAACCTCTCCGACACCGGCCCTTCAATTTATAGACAGCTCTTGTCAAAGCAGAGCTGTGTGACTGAATCCCTCAGCTGGTGCTGGAAGATCCCAGAGAGTTCTGTATTTGTTATCCGTACAGCAAGAAGAACAGATCGACACTCCCATACAGCCACAGGCATCACGTATCCCTCCTGACACTGGCAGAGCTGGCAAACAAGCATAGCCCCATTGCCAGGCACAGAGCTCAGCACTTCTCTGAGACAGCTTCACAAAACCCTTCCTCTGTGAGATTTGCAACTCTTCACTTGTATTCAATTAAAAAATATGATTAAAAATATTTGTAAGTGACACTCACACTGTTCCATTTCATTCCAGCCTGCTCCTATTCTTGAAGCACATATTTGCCTGACTGTCTCCCTGATGGGAACAAACACAACTTAAAACCCATTGCAGAAAGCGATAGAGGGAAACACTGCTTTCTCTGCTCGTGCCTGATGCTGACAGCTGCATACAAAATCTCAGGCGTTTCTTTTGTGCCCACTTTTAAAGGGTTTAATGAAACATACAGAAAAAAACCCGCAGCTTTGGATGTTACTTTGCAATGTCAGTTTGTTTCTTTTTTTCTTTTTTCTGCTTCATATCACATAACAATAGTTTCCTACCTTTCTGCCTCAAACTTCAGTCAACAAATCATGAAGGGTATTTGCAGACAGAAACACCTTTCTGTTTTTTGGCCTGTCGTAACAGGTGAGCAGTCAAATAACACCCCAGTAAATACGATGGGTGCAAGTTACAGGGCTGTCTTGACACTCTTAGGACATACAAACAATCAGAGCAATTACCATTAATGCTTCTTGAAACTATCAGCCTTTGTTAGACTGAGCTGCAGCATGAAACCAAAGGTTCAGATCCTTCTGGGGAGAGCAGTCCTATGTTCTGTTCTGATTTTTACCAGGTTGAGAGTCTGTGAGCGATTATTCATATTCTGCAACTCTAAAGGATGCAGGAGATTCAGAGAAAGCAGAGATCAGGCATCCCTTCAGAAGAGAAAACGGCTAATGCATCCCACCTCATCGAACCGTGCAGATTTGCTATGCTTATGAAAGAAGTGTAGGACTTTGTTATTGTATTTTCCCCATGGAAAGTAAGGCCTTTATTGTGCAAACTGTAATGTACTGAAGTACATCACATATTTCATAGGACTGAATGCTGTGGATAAACAGATAGACCTAACTGCTCATGAGATCGGAGATAAAGAGCTCCAAAAAAACCAAAAACAAACAAAAAAGAAACCCGGCATGGAGATAGTTTTTGAAGTACGTGAGCGAAGTAAGGAGAAGAGGAAGGATGCTTTTATACATCGATCTGGGTCTCCGCTTCGCATTAATTAAACGCTTTAATTCTGCGTTTTCACAGTCCCTATACGCAAAAGTTTGGGGTTGGGGGAGAAGGCGGGAGAAGTGGGCTCAGACTCAGGCATCCTTGCTCCCTGCCGGGGTTAAGCCGCGTGGCGGTGCTCATCCCGGGCAGCACTCACACACCCCCGTGTGCCGCGGCTGTGAACGGAGAAGCGGCGCGGGCCGGGGGTGGGCAGGGCCGGGAGTGGGGTGGGGAGGGAGCGGGGGGGCCGTCCGGGGGCTCTCGGGAAAGCGGCAGTCAGCACTTAAAGGCTGATTCTTCTCGGCATATTAATCCCATCGATTTAAGTAGGAGTATTTATCCTTTCTCTCAGCTCCATCCCCGCGTTCGGANCCTTCCATCCCCCCCTTTGCCCCCCCGCGCGGCGACGCGGGGCGCGCATGGCTCAGGCGCTGCCGGGGCCGGGCACGGAGCCTGACCCCGGCCCCGGCGGCTCGGGCTGCGCGGGGAGGAGAGCTCCGGGCGGACGGAGGCGGCGCTAGGGGGGGATAACCGCCCGACATGTGCTGAAGTGCCCCGAAGCAGCCGCACAAGTTGCCGGAGCGGCCGGACGGCGCGGAGAGCCCGCAGTCGCCCCCGAACCCGTCCCGTCCCTCTGGTCGGGGCTGCGGGCGATGTGAGCGGCGTCGCCCGGGCCCCCCCGGCTCGCTGCCTCCCATGCCTTCGGGGCCCCCTCGGGGGGCGGCGGCCCCGCGGGAGACGGGGGCGGCGCTGCCGTGATGGCCCTGGAGGAGAAGCGGGAGAAGCGGCCGCCCGTCACCCCCATGATGATCGAGGAGGAGGCAGCCCTGCGCAACGGCAGCCGGGGGCTGCCGCCGGGCCCCTGGGCTGAGGCGGCGGGGCCGCGACCCCGCACGACGGAGCGGCACATCGCCGTGCACAAGCGCCTGGTGCTGGGCTTCGCCGTCTCCATCCTGGCGTTGCTGGCCGTGACCATGGTGGCCGTGCTGCTCAGCGTCCGCTTCGAGGAGTGCGGCGCCGCCGCCGACGGACCCCCACGGGCCGCCAACAACGGGAGCCTGCCGGGACCCGCGGCCGGGCAGCCCCGCGGCCGGGCAGAGCCGCGGGAGGAGGCGCGGGGCGGGGGGGAGGCGGCCGAGCGGCAGCAGGAGGAGGAGGAGGATGAGGAGGAGGAGTGGCAGCGGCGGCGGCAGCTGCCGCCCTGGGCTCGGCCGCGGCTGCCGCGGCACCTGCGGCCGCTGCACTACAACCTGATGCTGAGCGTCTTCATGGAGAACTTCACCTTCTGCGGGGAGGTGAACGTGCAGCTGGAGGTGCGCAACGCCAGCCGCTATATCGTGCTGCACGCCCACCGCATGCACATCGAGGCGGTGCGCGTGGCCGAGGACAAGCTGGCGGGCGCCGTGCGGGTGGCACGGTCCTTCCTCTACCCCCAGACCCAGGTCCTGGTCGTCGTCCTCAACCGCAGCCTGGAGGTGCAACGGAGTTACAACCTCAAGATCATCTACAACGCGCCCATCGAGAACGAGCTGCTCGGCTTCTTCCGCAGCTCCTACGTCCTGCACGGCGAGCGCAGGTACGGCGGGAGGAGCCCGGAGGGCGGCACGCCTCAATCCGCGCCCCTCGGCGGCGGCCCGTGCGCAACTTCGGGCGGCGCGGGGCGGCGCTAGGACCCGGCAGGAGTCGCGCTGAGAGCTGGCGCTGGGGGGCGGAGCTGACGGAATTCGAGGGGCCCGAGCGGCGGCCGGCGTTCAGGATGGGGGCGGGCGGTAGTGGTGGTGGCGGCAGTGGGGGTTTTTTCATTCCCGAAGTAAACATTTATCGGTCAGTGCAGCCGAGAGGAAGGCTGCGAATTGGCCGAAAAAGTAAGTCGGGGAAAAAGAGCACTCGCCCCTTCCAGTCGACAGCCCCTGCGTTAGTTAGAGTGTGCTCTTGCTGCTTGCGATTATTGGCAGTATTCACCCGTCATATGCTGGAGCTGAGTGGGATTGAAATTGGCTGAGCCATTTGTCATTGCAGTGAAATAAAGGGAAAGTTTGGACAATGCACGGCTGTAGGAAAGGATGCAGAGTTTCTGCAGACCTGTGTATGAATGATCACGACAAGGCTGCTGACAGCAGGGGGGATAATTCGCTTTGCAAAAGCAACAAGAAATTGTTTAAGCAGTTACTGTTCCTGCCTGTTTTAAACATTCCATGGAAATAGTTGAGCTGCCAAGTAGCTGCTTCTGCTGTGACAGTTCTTCAAAGTTACTGTCCTGTGTTTCTATGCCAAAACTTCAGTTGTGATTTGGAAGAAAATAAGAGAAAAATCTGTTTGCTTTCAGAGTCATTAGGAGAGTTTAAGGCACAGGAGTGGAGGGCGGTGGTAAAATGTGCTTCCCACAACTGTGTGGGTCACTTCTGAGATATATTTTGTTTTTAGTGCACTCTAATATAAGTTATGTTCAGCAAGATCCTTACCTTCCTTGTCGTAGCATTGTTGTTGTTTTTCTTTACACCAGCTCACATGCTTCCTTCGGTAAAATGCTGTTCTTAAAACTGAAATCGCTTCAGGGTTGCAGTTTCGTGTGTTTAATAGAAGCACTCTTTTTTCCTCTTGAACTGTCAGAAACTTAATGACTCACTGTGATATAAAAAAAGTAGTACACATTCTAAACCACAAAACTTTTTCATTAAAAGCATCCACTTGCAATGTAGCAATTTGCATTTTGATTAATGTCCCAATTTTAGTGTTAATTCAAATGATCATTTTCAGTCCTGAAATATGGATGATTTCTGCTATGATAGACAACAGGGTTTTTCTCCTGCTCTTAGGGACCTTAATGTTCCAGCAGAATTTCAGCTTTCTGACATCTTTATATTGGATTAAAATACAGTGACATTGCTGGAGAAGTGGTTGTATAAAAGGGCCTAGAACATCATTTTTCACTTTCATTGTATGTGAGGAGTGAGTAACAAGTTAACTGTGCCATCACTTCATAATTCTTTGTAAAGTTAGTTTGTTTACAGTGGCCTTCGTAGGTGAAAGTCATAAATTAGCCTAAAGTGTTCACCGTAGCATGAAGTATTTATTTTCTTACCGCAGTCTGCGCAACTTTAATTGAAAGCTGAAATTCAAGTGATAAGCTACAAACTTATTCTTCATTATGTGCTAGAATTTGCTGATTACTGAATCAACAAACATTTAATACAGAGCTCCCGTAGAGTACCATGGTAATATGCACACATAATTTAAATGAACATCCACCTTGGGCATAAATGAAAAAGAGAAGAAAATCTTACATTATTCAGACAAAACAAACAGACACATTCTTCCATCTCATCGCTACTAAGATGTCAAAATAGATAGCTTGTTGAGCAAACACACGTCTTCCTTTAACAGATGAGGTGGAATTAAAATACCTGCAAATTACTGCTGTGGGTATGCTGAGCAGACAGGCTGCAAGGCTGTCATTTCCAGAAGTACAACTTTTTGTGGTGATATACTTGGGAATTGGTGGTAAAAATGTCAGTGCCCAGAGAAGTATCTAAAGAGAAGGATGAATTACTCAACCTGCTCTTTATTTTTGGTATGGGGTGGAAATTTCACTGCCTGTTCTTTTCCTTAGGGGAATAGAAGAGCATAGACTACTTTATTTTAAACGGTTTAGTCTTTGGGAAGAAGTTTTTAACTTTGTTTTACTTTATGGCACAATAAGCAAATCAATATTTGATAGTAATGCGTGTGTTATAAACGCCACTGTTATTGGTGGCTGATGTATTTTTAGTATGGAATATTGACCATCCAGTGTTTGCCAAGTTATGTCTATGTGGATGTATCTATTCCTTTGTGTGAATACAGAGGATGCAGATTCACTGGGTTCACTGGGTTTTGTCACTGGTGAAGAGGTTGTTTCAATGGCCTAGCACCTAACAAGACTATGGATAGGATACCTAAAAAGTGGAAAAGTGCTTCCTTTTAGAAAGTGTCAGTATACATGCAGTATTCCCTAATTATGCATTTACATGTATATCTGAGCTCATTAAGATTGTTAGTTGCAGATGAAAGTTCATCATTCTGGCTTTATTAATAACAGGCTGATGCAGGTATCCATGCCCACTTGAAGCTACTGTTGGTGTCTATAGCTCTCCAACATCTGCCTAGAATGCAGAATCAGGACCACTTGAAGTACTTTGCATACAAATTAAGTTGCTTTGCTTCATTTAATTGGCTGATTTGGCTTTGTTGCACTAGTGCAAATCCACTGATAATAATGGAATTTTCCTGGATTAACACTGGAATACCTGGCACCAACTTTTTACGTTGTATTGAACGACCTTACCCAGAGTTACAATGTAACTAATCCATGTTTTATAATGAAGCAAGACAAATGCCATGTGATGAAATACTTCAGTAATGATTTGCTTAATAAAGCTTTTTGTTGTAGACAAAAAACAAATTTTAAAATTTTCAGTGGTGGAAAAAAATCTTTTTCTTTTTTTGTTTTTTAATTAAAAAAAATTAGCTTTATGAAAGAGTTGATTGTTTCACCTAAAAATGTATATCTGTTTCTGTGGAGATAAATGCAACATTTCAAGGATTTTTTTCTTTATGAATTTTATAAAATAATGCTAAATATTTCTAAAACCCAATAAGTTTTAGAAAAAAATAATTATCCTTAAAGGTTTCCTATTTTTTTTTTTAATTTCTTCTCTCAGTGTTTGAGAGCATCAGATATCGCAGAATATGATATGATACTGTTATTTTTATTGTAGAATAGTGCTTGTGGACTGATGAATAATAAGTGCCACCATTTTCATTTTATCAAATGTTTCCACCTGCCCTCTTCCCCCAGAGGAGTAACAGATGATTATTCAACCTCTAAAATTGTGATAAATGTTTACCAGCTATCTAAAATTGCATGGTGAGTTCCACTGATGGAATCTTGAAAACTGAGACATGATTCAATACTTCTGTAAAAGCCTCCACACTTAGTTATGTAGTTAAGTTGTAGTCATTTTCTGTGTGCCTCAAATTCTCTATTGAACACTACAGTTCAACCTTTTAAGTACAGCTCCTTCTTCCTGCAAAGCAATCATCATATGTGGGGTTTTCTCCAAATGGTGTAAATTGGGAGAAATGTACCTGCAAAGGTTCCTCTTCTGTATTTGCATTAAAATTTGCTTAGTTACAAAGAAAAGGGCCACAGTTATTATTATTATCAATATTTTTTATTGTAATTGAATTGAACTAAAGCTTTCCCATTTTACACAATGGCTTAATAAATGTCTTCTTCATCAGTCTTCAAATATTTTGACATATGAACTGATATGTATTTGTTCTCTATAAAATACACCACATAAGAAAAACGTGTAGAAAAAATGTGAACTAAACTACTCTGTTCTTGTGCAATTATTAGGTTATATTTGTGATCTTGCAAAGATCCCTGAATTTTTTATTTTTTGGTCTTACACAGTAGGAATACTGCTGTATTGTAGCACAGCGTGTCTCATACCTGCATGCCACTTTCAGAGAAGTAATCAGCAGTAGAAAGCAATGACCCCCTTGAGTACACTGTGTGGGCGTAAGTTCTAATGTCCAAAGAAAGGCAAAGTGTGCTGTCAGTGTCTCAGGGCAGAGCGAGCTCCCTGAAGATTACTAAATCCTGGCTTTAACTGAGGCTGTGCTTACTTATGACCAATACTGGCCAACTTTTTTTTTCACATATAGAACTAAACTTCTGTGAGATCCTGAAGTCTGATAGAAGACAAGGAGTTATTTAATGTCAGTGTGATTGCCAGCAAATTTGTACAAAATTTATAGGCCATTATTTTATATTGATTGTGTTACAGTACAGGTAGTAAGAATCCATGTCAAGAAGGAAAGGCCACAGTGACAAAGCAGTGTTCAAACGCCATATACTTGTACCGTTACATTTGTTGTTGTTGTTAAACCACAATAGTCAAGCAATGTCTTATTTACTATGCCCATGAATAGAGTGCTGGTCACAGTCAGTAACTGCTGTGTTGGTTTTTGTTTGCTTCTTTTCCAGGTTTCTTGGTGTTACGCAGTTTTCTCCTACTCATGCCAGAAAAGCCTTTCCTTGCTTTGATGAGCCCATCTACAAGGCCACTTTCAAAATCAGCATCAAGCATCAAGCAACTTATATATCTTTGTCCAACATGCCAGTTGAAACTTCTGTTTTTGAAGAAGATGGATGGGTTACAGATCACTTTTCACAAACCCCTCTCATGTCCACATATTACCTTGCTTGGGCAGTGTGCAATTTTACCTACCGGGAAACGATCACCAAGAGTGGAGTAGTTGTAAGTATTTCTGATGTACCAGACACATTATGCTACTTTGAAAATCTTTTTTTTTTTTTTTTTTAAAGAATATTTATTTATTTATTTATATTGCAAAGGATTGTAGCGTCAAGTGCTTTAAGAATTTTCTTGCTTAGCATTTCTAAAATTTGCCGGCTTATTTAACAGTAGTGTGCATTGTTTGGAGCATTTTCTAAAGATTGACCTTTTTTTTTTTTTTTTTTTTCTCCCCCGCTGTTAAGCTTAGTAGGTTGTGCTGCCTGATGAAATGTTAAACTTTGGGGTATCTTTTTCAGTTCACTTTTGTTTTCATAGGACAAGGAAGAGAAAACATCCTACAGCCTATTCAATACCAGTGTTTGTGGTACAGTAATACTGGAAGGGTTTCTAGTCTCCTTCTTTTAGTACTGACATACCCCTTGGTGTGCTGTGTGCTAACTTGAGGGGCTGGTTAAGTATTTCATCTTAGAACTTGTTTAGAAGCAGGACTTTACATCCTATCAGGTTCCTGTGGAGTTCCTTGTTGGTGAAAGCACTGACTTCCTGGAGCTCTTGTTTCCAAATTCACAGTGATTCCAGCAGTTATGCTGTGGAGGGAGGAGAAAAAAAAAAAAAAAAAAGAAACGGAAGTCCTTTATTTATGTCAGTTCTGTTTTTGTTTACAAATATCAAACACAGAACTGTGTAAAGCCAAAACATACACGAGAAATGCTGTCAGCTTAATAGAGTATTTCACAGTGCTGTCATCTTGATTTTTCAGGTGTATGTTCAGAGAAACACTTTCTTTTTAGTTTCTGTGAATAACAAAATTGATCTACTTTTGGAAGCTGAGGGCTAGGCTGGAGTTCTAACTGCGTGCCTGAGCAAAGTGCATTTTTACCTTTATGCTTCTGCAAATGCTCAGTTACTTATGCTGTAGTCTGGCGACGTGAGGAAGAACCGCCTGCCTCCTTTCTGCTGTTGATCAAGACATGGAATGTCTCGATAATCACTTTTAGCTAGTCTGAGCATTGAGCTGCTGCAGAAACAGCTGATCCCACCTTCTCTGAGCCAGAAGTTTTCTTTGGTTTCTTGTGCCAGCGCTCACCTCTGCACAACCCTATGCAATTCTCTGAGAACTGACCTGAAAAGATAAATGAAAATGTGTGAATGTGTTTTCAGGCAAATTGGTTCCTTGATCCATCTTTTTGTGTGACTGCCTGAGACGTAGTAAGGGTTCAAGGCTGTGCTGAAGATGAAGGAATGTAGACCCAGCCCTCTTTGTTGGTGGTCTTCACCTGGGTCACAGAATCACAGAATTGTAGGGGTTGGAAGTGACTTCTAGAGATCATCTAGTCCAACCCCTCTGCCATACTGAATTCATGAGGAAATTAGTCTACTTTTAAAAAAAAATATATATTTTTTTTGTTTTTTGCACTGGGACTGTTGGGGAGGACGCTGGAGAGGCTTTCATTCCTCTTCATCCCTGTCATTTAATGGCCAACAGATATAAGACACTGTTAACTGAAGGGAAGGACATTGGCTCTCTGAGATAATTTCCCCTAAGAAATGTAATAATGTTGGAAATGCTGAGGCTGTGCTTGGAGTCTCACTGGTTATCTGTGGTGGCTGTGCTGCTTGTGAAGCTCAGTGTTACTGAAAGAGGAAGCCCTGCTTTTTCTGGCTGGGACCGGATATTCCTCCACGTGCAACAGCTCTGTGCTATGGGGCTAGCTGAGCTATTAGATATTTCACTCACTAGCTTGAAAAATGAAATCTCACTCTCTCCTTTTTTCTTTTCTTTATTTTTAGCAAAGATATTTTTCTGTCAGTTAAGCGAGTTGAGTTAATTTGGAAAAGGACTGCGTAAGTGCCCGTGCAAAAAAGTAAGAAGGGGAGAATGGTGGATCTGATGCCTAGTTCTTTGTGCTGCTACCTTTAGATTGATTGTCTGTACAAGAAGCATTGCTCTTGGGATGAGTAATTGGTTGCCTCAGGCTGTTGTAATAGTTGCAAGACTGACCTAAGTAGAACAGGCTGAGATTTCAGGCTATTTCTTTCTTCTTATCAATCAGTACTGAAACAGACTTCTATCCATGTTGGAGTTGATGATCTTCATTGTAATGTCTCTTCATTGTAATCCTTCCTGGTGAAGGATTTGGTCTTAAGCTTAGAATGATCTCATATTTTTCTGCTTCAGAAAACAGCAGTTACTTGTATTTCTCCTGTAGCTCCCATAAGGTGGAAGTTTTTGCTATATACTGTAGTAACTGGGTCTCATGTTCTTTCCACTCTAATACGATGTAATATTTGCAAGCTCATCATGCATATTACTGCTATATTATCTCACTCTGACAGGTCGTCTGTTCATCAAAAAAAAACCTCAAGAGTTGTAAGCTGGTCAACATAAAATGAAGTTAACTTCAAGAAATAAATGAATGTTCAAGAAAATTAACCTAACCTCTGTGATGAAACACTGTGTTGGGTATTGATTGAATAGTCTTAGCTAGAGGGTTGTGGTCAGTGTCTCTATGTCCAGGTGGAGGTTGGTCATGACTGGTGTCCCTCAGACGTGTTGTGGGACCCGTGCTCTTCAAAGACCTTTATCAACAACATAGACAGTGGAATCCAACACATCCTCAGCAAGTTTGCTAATGACACCAAGCTGAGGGATGCAGCTGATGCAATATAAAGAAAGGATGCCATCCAGAGGGACCTGGACAGGCTCAAAAAGTGGGCACATGAAAATCTAATAAAATTTAACAAGACCAAGTGCAAGGTGTTGCTCTTGGGTCAAGGCAATTCCAGATATGAGTACAGGCTGAGAGAAGAACACATTGAGAGCATCCCTACGGAGAAAGACTTGTGGGTCTTGATAGATGAAAAGCTGGATGTGAGCCAGCAGTGTGCTTTTGCAGCCTTGGGGGTCAGTGGTATCCCGGGCTGCATCAAAAAGAGGTGTGGGCAGCAGGGAGAGGAAAGTGATTGCCCACCTCTGCTTTGCCTTTGTGAGGTCCCATCTGGAATTCTACATCCAGATCTGGGGCCCCCAGCACAGTAAGGATGTGGAGCTGTTGGAACAAGACCAGAGGAGGACCACGAAGATAATCAAGTGACTAGAGTACCTCTCCTATGAACAGAGGTTGAGGGAGTTGGGCTTGTTTAGCTTGGAGAAGAGAAGGCTCTGGAGTGGTCTCATTTCAGCCTTCCAGTAGCTGTAGAGAGCTTAAAAGCAGGAGAGGGACCAACTTTGTACATGGTCTGATAGTGACAAGACAAGGGTGAATGACTTTAGGCTAGAAGAGAGGAGATTTAGTTTAGATGTTAGGGAAAATTTTTTTACTCAGAAGGTACTGAGGTGCTAGAACAGGTTGTCCAGAGATGTTGTGGATGCTCCCATCCCTGGAGGTGTTCAAGGCCAAGTTGGATGGGATCTTGGGCAGCCTGATCTAGCAGTTGGCAGTCCTGCCCATGGCAAGGGGATAGAACTAGATGGAGAGGTACCCTTCAGTCTAAGCCATTCTATGATTAAAGGGCCTTCCTTCAATTAATGGGATGTAATAGACCCCTGAAAGACTTCAGCTTGCATGTACTTTTGCTTTTGTACTTTCATAAACTTGATTTTGGTTCACAAAATGTTTAAAGATACCCTTTCAGATTTTCAGATCTCAACTCTCTCCTGGGTGACCACTCTTAGTGAACTGCTGTGGTCAAGGGTAGGCAAACCTTCTGTGGAGTAAACAAAACAGTTTAAAAGCAGGTTTGTTCTTAAAAAATGGTTACCTTTTAACTGTTCTGTTTTTGTCAAAGAATGGCATTGACCTCAAAATTAATTTTAATCCATACATGAGATTCAAATACATACCAAGTTAAAAATAGAAACTGACTTGGAGAACTGAGGTAGCCAATCAAATAATAATATTGATATATCCTGTGTTATTCTTGCAGACATGGAGGCATATATTTTATACATTACAATCAATTTGAAAGAGGAATTAAGACAAGTAGTGCTTTTGTAGGAGCACAGTTCAATGGCTGTGAATCATTTGCGTAACTCTTTAGTCTGTATGGATCTGATCAGAACCCCTTCCAGAGCAGGTAATTTAAAAGCAGAATTGCCTTCTTATGTGCATTACAAGAGTATAATTTGTTGCTCAGATTCATCTGGGATTACAGGGAATGATTAAAATCGTTGATACTGCCTTTGTGTGTGAGCGTAGCTTGATTCCTGAAGAAGAGACTATGGTGCAGATACTTCTACCACTGTGGGCTGGGGAGCAGTACAGTTCTACCAACATGTTCCCTGAGGTAATGTTATATTGAGGGAGCAGGGACACCCTCACAGGCAGGTTTAGCTGATCTCTGTATGGCTCTATACTGCACTGCAGCAGTGCCAGCTTTAGTCAGTGAAACTCATAGAATCTGTGTATTGTCATTTTTTGCACAGTAAAATAATCACAACAAATCCACTTTCACATGCTTACTGGCTTTTACTCATATATTGTGTTTGCTAATCATACCTCATATGTATGTTTTTTGTCAGTAATTTTTAAAAGCAAAATATAGCTGTCTGTATTGTAATATCTGTCACACCACCTCTGTGTCTCTTTCCTTCTTTGCTGTCTCTATTTGTCTTTCCCATTCATCAGGCCTTTTCCTCATTTTTCCCCTATCTGGATTGGTATTTACTCTACTTCATGTTTAGCAGTGTTTCTATTCTTCAAACCCTCTGTTTCTCATTGTTCCTTTGTCAGGTGGACATGGAAACTTACTATCTCCTTCACCTCTGTCTCAGGTTATTTTTCTTCCTTGCTTTTTTCCCTGCTTATTCTTTCAGTTAGTAGAAGGAGTGAATGCTCGGGGACAGAGTCTATCAGTGGAGATGAATGTATTGCCAGGAAGAGATGTTTCAGGGAGATTCATCTTATATCTTTTTCTCAGTGGGGATGGGATGTGGAGATAACTACAGAAATGAAGAAACAACTTCCAACGTTAAAGTATATGACTCTTGTCAGGGCAAATATCTGCTAGAAGGGAAAAGGGTGAGGAAAGGAGTGGTTTCAGGAAAGGTTCTGGGTGAACAGGTTAGAAGAATGTTGCAGGCAGTGCTGGAGCTGGTGAGAATGAGGAATAGTAGTAGAAAGCAGCTAGCTGACTACATGGTGGTGAATGGGTAGAAGAACACTGACAGAGGATGGTGCTGTAAGAATCTTGCGTGGTTTCACTTTGGCTACTCCTGCTCCTGTTCCAAAATGGTGGTGGCATGAACTGAAGGACTGGCAGTATGTGGGGCAACCTAGAGCTTGGTCAGCTGTGTGGGGCAAGACCTTCACTGAGTATTGGAATCCATGCACATTGCATCTTAAGGAGAGCTCTAGTGCTGGGTGGGTCTTGGTTTTAGTTTTATTAAACATTACTGTGCAGTCATCAGGGCTGAGTAATTTGTCATGATACAGAGAAAGACCTTTCTTAGCTTCAGGCTAAGAAAGATCTTATGAGAAGAGTTATAGCAGAGTAAGAGCAACCTTTATTGCACTGCTGTTATTTTGTTATTACTTTTTCTAAGACATAATCAGGGATCACAAGCTCCCAGTTACTAAAGATCTTAATTCAGTACTTTTGCATAGCTTAGTCTTATCCTGGCCAGTGAGAAGATGATGTAAAAATCTGGCTAAAGGAAAGTAAGATAATTACTGCTTCTGTAGTGCTAACTAGCTTTCAGAGAGCCTGAATCAATGTCCTTGCATTGAATTCTGTTAGGCTTGTGTTTGGGGGCCCCCATCAGTTTGGCTTGGCATCAGACAAATAAAGAGGGAGATCTTAAAACGGGATCAGTGCGCTGATAGACACTTGGTTCTGCAAATGTAGAAAGTCCTTTTTACCTGGGAGGGGCTAGTAAATTGAGTTGCATCAGTAGATATAGGTCCCAATCAGCCAGCATCACAAAA
Source organism: Odontophorus gujanensis (assembly GCA_013399175.1). NCBI lineage: Eukaryota > Metazoa > Chordata > Aves > Galliformes > Odontophoridae > Odontophorus > Odontophorus gujanensis. Next base: position 580,941 of record VXAB01000403.1, read on the forward strand.
GAATTGTTAGTTTAGGTTCAAACCATGTGAGCATGGTCAGGAAGACTGGAAACAGAATCATGCTTCTGACCAGTCATGTGATGCTGGGCAGTTCCTAATCTGCAGTGCAGTTTTCCTTGCAGTTTGTGCGATCAGTCTGATGAGACTGAAGAGATGACTTTCATTAATAGTTTGAAAAGGAAAACAAAAAATCAGGTTGAACATCTATTCGGAATAACTTTCTCCCCAGTGGATTCTGTCATTTGTTAGATGCTAAAAAAACCCCTATCAATTCTCTCTAAAATAAATTCATACTTATTGTACATCCTAACCTGTAGATTTTAGAATATTATTCTGCATTTGAAAAATGTATTAATATTTGTATGTAATAGCAGTAATGACCTCAAGACCAGGCATTTTCTGTCAGTTAATGATTGCCTGGGTTAAAGGCCTGAGGCTGTGCCTTAGGCCCTCTCTTCTGCTGCTGGTTATTAACTGTTAGCAAATAGTCTCTCCATCAGTTATTATTTATTAATCAGTATTGAAGCAATTATACACCAGATAGTTCTTTGTGAATGAGCAAATTGGTTACAGCAGACCGATTTAACTATCAAAAGTAGAATTACTCCTCAATTAAAATTTTCTTCCTCTGCATCCTGAGTTTTCCCTGGCTTCAGGGTTGAGCCTTACTATCTAAACTTACCTGTATGTAAAAAGTAACTTTTGTTAGCCCACCACTCACCACTGGGAGGCCACACATGTATCTGATAAACAGATAGCAGATAATGCAGGAATCACCGGACATATTTCTAAAGCCTGATGCCAAATTTTATCATTTAATGTCCTGAAATGCTGCTATGATAGTGATATGATGATACTCATTAATTTTCTTTTTGTCACTACAAATATCTTACCCTTGCAACCCCCAAGCAGCTTTCATCAACAGTTATAAAAAAAGAAAAGCATGTCACAAAGAATATTATTGGAGATAGGAGTATTGAGCTAGAAAAATACACAAATATAAACAGATTCATTGTACTTTCTTCTGCTTGTATGAAATTTTCTCTGTAGTAACATCAGTAAAGGTTAGTTCTACATGTGCTTTTCTACTCAATTCAGTGCTTATTATTGTGAATTGTTTTAGTTAAGTGGGAAGCTCTCGTGCATTAGTAATCCACAGAAACTGTAGCCTTTCCAGGTTCACCACATCAATATTTGTTTTCCTATTCTGTTTCTTGTATATTGAAAATGACTTTTTGTTTATTAATTTTTAAATACTGTAGCTACAAAATATACTACAAACAAACAAAAACCTGTGCGATCAGCATCCGTGCTAAACTGAATATGCCCGGCAATCTGTTAAAAACATAAATTGCAAACTTGCAGTCCATTGTTATTGATTTCTGGTTGAATTTGCAAGTCGAATGCCCTAGGAAAATACTGTATATGTATTGTGCTTACTGCTTTAAAAAAATACTCTTGGTCAGCACTTGTAGTACATGCAATATTTAAATGTGATATTTATTTCATTAACAAACTCAGCTACACTCTGCAAATAATATTACTGAGTTGCAAAGCTTGAATTTGGGAGTGTCTTGTTTTTTTTTTTTTGCTAACAAGATCAAGTATCTTATGATAGTGATGTACTTCATATGTACAGCAAGAAGACTTAATTGAAAAGCACAAACTAGTTTCTTAATTCATGGCTAATTCATAGTCTTGCAATAACAAGGAAAGGAGAGAGAGGTAGCTCTTGTGATTGCTCTTGTGGCAAGCGTCAGCCTGGGAGCTTGATTGCAATTCAAGAACATTGCTTTGTCTGGGTGCTGTTCTGGCTAATGTAAAGAAACATCCAGGACTCTTGATACTTTCCACTCCTCTGCCACATCCTTATAGGAATAGTTCAGAGTCTCTGCAGTTCCTTACATTTCCTGTATTGTAAGCAGGGGAAGCGAGGAGGTGGAGAAGGAAAGACCATTTTCTTTTCATGTCCTAATGAGCATATGAGTAGTAGCATGTATTGTGTGAAGCCTTAGCACTCTAGCTGTGCTCTGCTCTGTATGATGTTATTTCATGTTTCCTTATGCCTCTTATGTTCTGCTGTCATATTTGACTTCATTAACTTATTCGTTAAGGTCTCTGTCCTTGTCATCAACATCAGTTATTCTTTCTGACATCCATCAAAGTAGTAAGACTCTATTAGCATGTTACTCTAAGAGTCTTACCCTTTCTAGAAGAGAAAAAATGAAGTACCAGATAATCTGTAGGATCTCACTGCCGGACAGCGTAAAGGTGCATGCATTCCAGCACCAGCCTGAGCATCTGTCAGTCAAACCAGTGTTATCCTGTATACCCACCATAGTAACTGCTCTGTGGAGTGAAAAAGGATTACTGAGGCAGGTGTCTTAGTTGATGTCTAGTTGAGTGACAGATACAGCATTTGTGAAGGAGAAGAGCGATGTGCACTTTTATTTATTTATAGACCAGACTCTCCTCCAGGGTTTAGCTAAGTTTTAAATGTATTTTTTCATACAGAAACCAGAAATTTAGCCTATTTATTTCCAGTTTTTATAGCCAGTGGTGGGAAAATAACCACTCATTTCAGAAATTCATAACTCTTGCCAGTCTAACCCCTAATTTTCTGACAGTCAAGTATCTGTAACATTTACTTTCTAGGTTTGCCTTTTACCTG
>VXAB01000404.1:9340-49813 GCA_013399175.1 Odontophorus gujanensis
TTTTTTTTTTTTTTTTTTTTAATGTTCACAATGACTACCTGGCAAAGGAATGGTGAGAGAGGGGTTTTCTTAGAGGAATGGTGAGAGTTTTCTTAACCTTGTGTTGTGTCAAAACTCACTGTCAATCTCAGTGTTACCTCAATGCATACAAATTGTTTCAGTATTTGCTTTTCAGTACCTTTTAGCAAGTTCTTTCTTTTCAATATTGAAACCATAGTCATACATATTGAGTGTTTAGCACTATTTGCAAACATAGCTATATTGAGTATTTTTGGTAAGAGCATAATGAAAGTGATAAATACCTCTAAATAATTTGTAGGTTTGTGGTAGGTTAATCTTCTGAAGTGGCTTCCTGCACATCTGTAGAGGTTCTGACATCAGAGCCTCCAGGTGCAGCTAACACTTCAGCAATGAAACACTGAACTCAAGGAAATTACAGCTGGGATGTAGTGCACAATATAATCAGCTTTGTCTCACTAGTTCCTTCTGTATGTGTGTGTTGTTCTTAGTTGTGCACCTCTGGAATAGATGCTTCTGAACCTGTTGGAGCATTTATGTGAGTGCATGTGTAATTTCCTGAATGACTGTGTCATTTATTTTGGTTTTCTTAAGTTTGAAAGAGAAGGAATATCTGTTCATACTGTATCTGCCATTTGCATTAAGTTTTACTTTTTAATATGAAACTGTACACAAAAAAATATTATGGTTTTATTAATCAGTTTCATCCTTTATGTTCAAGAAAAAAAATCTTCTACTCAATGTAGAAGTCTCTGGTTTTTCGAAGTGAATGTCCTGGGTTATGTTCACCATTAAGTAGGGATTTTCTTTTTTCTTTTTTCTTTTAAACTCTTTCACAAGTGACTAAATAGATCATGCAGCTGGGTGAGGGTGTGGTGTGCAGTTGACACAGGTAAGAGTGCAGCAAGGGCACAAGGAGGTCTGCTTTCTTCTCATCTGGTTACAGTGGGGGGCAGTACTCTATTGACAAACATGGTGACCACCCACCGCAGCAGTTGGTCTGAGGTGAAAACCTAAATGGAGGAGGGACCACAACCTTTCTGGGCTGATGAGTACACTCAGATGGATTTCCCAAGGAGTAACAGAGCTGCCCAGAACTTTGAGACTGCAGGCAGAGTGGGGTATCATGGGTGCAGATATACCCAACTTGATGAACTTTTTGAGTTGGTGGCCAGGTTGCATGAGAAAATCACCAGGCTGAGATGTACCCAGCAGTTGGAGAGAGTATAATGCTTGGTGTCATACAGTGACATGAACAGACTAACAGATCCATCTTAAGCATCAGCAAGGGGAAGAAGATAAGCACACTTCTGGCCCTGAGGAGTCATAGGGCCAGAAAAATTCAGGATGAGGGAGACTGGACCTTTGTCTCTGCTCAAGCAAGAAGGAGTAGGCTTCCCCTTGCCCCTGAAATATACTCAAGCAACAGATATGAAGCTCTGGGGGTGGAAAGAGAAGAAGGTGTGGATAGTGATTTAGAACTGGAAAGGAACAATCGTGTTAAAATGGTTCAACCAAAAACCTGAGTTGGAACCAGTGAAGTTAAAAAAATAGGGGAAGCATCATAGTAATTAGGGATTTTGCACTGAGAGGCACTGAGGCCCCCATTTGATGCCTGGATAATCACTTCAGAGGTTTGCTGTCTGCCAGAAGCCTGCATCCAGGCCATCCAGATGAGGCTATACCAGGTATGATAAAGTCAGGGGACCGCTGTCTGCTCCTACTCTTTCAGGCTGGCTCACAGGAGACTGCAACTAGGAAATTACAAAACGTTAATAAAGATTTTTTGTCCCTTAGGAAGGTGTTGAAGGGATCGGAAGTGCAGGTAGTGTTCTCCTCAGTCCTCCTGATTGGATATTGGCAACCAGGAAGGAGGAGGAGAATGGGCCAGTTTGATGAATGGATGCATGGATGGCGTCACACTAAAGGTTTTTGGTTCTATGATTTAGGATGCTCCTTTGTATAAATTGGACATGTTTATGTTGGTTGAGATGCAACTAAGCAGGAGGGAAAAGAATATATTGGGCAGCATGCTGTCTGGGCTGATCACCACCAGAGCTTTAAACTAAATTTAGTGGAGTAAAGAGATGTACTGATGTGTGACAGAGAAGAGCTGGGGAACACTGTCATGTTAGGAAGCAGCAGGGGAAGGCTTCACATTTGTCAGTGGAGTTGCCCTCTATGTTAAGAAGAGAAATAGAGTGCAAACAACTGCCTCTGAGAAACAGCCATGACCAAGTTAAGAGCTTGTGGATTAAAATCAGGGACTAGGCCAATAAAGGCTTCTAAATGAAATAAATACATTACATACTTCAAAAATGTGACTTTCAAGCTAAGAAACAAAATCTTTACATCATAGAGTATGGAAATTGAGGACTTACATGCATATGAATTTATTTTTATTTTTTTAACCTCTTTTAAAATTATGATTTTTAGTACAACCACAACTTAGCCTTTAATTTTATTTTGCATATTTAAATATTAAAGATTAAACTGTTAAAAACAAACTGACTTTCATTAGTAGTGTCCTATCAATGAGGCACAGCTGAGAAGAGCTGTAGACATGCTAGGGTCATACAAGACATTCAGATATACTTGATATTTGTCTTTACCCTGTGTTAGTCTACAAATCCAGTGTTTAGAACTGTATGCTATATACTAAAGCTTTCTTGACAGAATTTGAGTACCTGAAGAACCAAGCAAGAATGACTTTGAAGACAGCTGCCTAATATGGGTTATTCAATTCTGGGTTCTGTTCACCAGAAATTCAGGGCGCTAAAAATGTCAGCTGAACGTTAAGCCACAGCATTTCAAGAATTATTTGATGTACAGAGTTTTACCATATTTGAAAACAGTAACGAAAAACGTCTAGAAAATTAGGATGGTTTTGTTTAGAATAGAGTTCCTTGCAGGCATGCGTTCGTAGGAAGCAAAGTCCACTGGTTTTGTTTATATTCTGGGAAGTTCAAGAAAATGACATTGCATTGTTTTGATTGAAACCCTTTAATTTATAATAATCTATGCACCTTCTTATGCTGTATTCATATTTTCTTTTATTGGTAAGCCAAATGAATAATCTATGAAGCTTTTAAAGCAAAGCACTTACTGAAATGAGCTATTTATTTTGTCACTTTAAAGTAAGATTTTTCTTTTTATTAATTCATATTTCTTCTTCAGTTCTTGTTTTACTGTGGAAGTATGAAACTGGACTATGAAAGTGCTTCTTTTGAAGGCTCTCTGTGTTGTGCAGGCTGTCTTTCAAAACAGAATATTTAATAAATCTACACCAAAAATTACGTTAAGTAATTTTGTTTTCTTTCTCTTCACAGTGTGAAGTGCCTCCAGAAAGCTGTGAAAGATCCTTACCATATTATTTGTCGACCATGTGCTAGTAAACTAGAAATTTGTGCCAAATGTGGAAAGGAAAAAGAAATTGTAATTCCGTAAGTAGCTCAATAGGTTGTATAGTTTCAGTACTGCACTTCTTTTTTTTCCTTTCTTATAAAGCTTGTTTGGAAACTATACAATACATGCCATTTTCTGAATAACCCTGACAGAAATCAGTAGAAGTCATCAACTTCATTTTCTGCTGAAACCAGGGAGGAAAGCTTATTGGGGTAAGTGAGGCTGGGCCAAAATAAGTCTTACTTGGATAAGACACTTTATTTTAATACCAAAGAGAAGACTGCATTTCTTCCTTAGGAGCAAAGCACTTTAAAATAGATTTAAGTATAGAGAGTCATAAAATATGCATAAGCCAATTTAGTGTTTGCATTGTGTGTGTTATTTGATGATTCAGTTACCAGTGAACAGAAATAAAGATGGGCTGATACTGAACACGGTTAGTGCTGTGCTTTTAGGAGGCTTTTCATTTTTTTAATTCTTTTAGTAAAGAGGTCACCTTTACTGAGCATTCTGTATTAATTTAGTAGCATGTGACAGCTCACCAGCAGTTGACTAGTTAGTCGAACTATTTAAAATCATGCATATATATATATGAATATATATATGAATATATATATGTATATATATACACCTCTGTGCCTGGGAAGATAGTGGAACAGGTCCTACCTAGAAGATATGTTATGGCACATCAGGGATGAGCAGGCAATCTGAGACAGCGAGCTTGGCAGATGATGCCTGCTTGATCTGGTCGCCTTTTGTGATGGAGTGACAGCATTTAAGGGGCAAAGAAGGGCAACTGACATCATCTGCCTGAACTTGTGACAGGCCTTTGATACAGTCCAACCACATCCTTATCTCAAAACTGGAGAGAGATGGATTTCAAGGGTGGATTATTTGGTGGTAAAGAATTGGTTGGGTGGTCGCAGCCAGAGGGTTGTGGTCAACAGCTTTGTGTCCAGATAGAGGCTGGTTATGAATGGTGTTCTCTCAGTGTTTGCCTTGGGACTGGTACTGTTTAACACCTTCATCAGTGACATAGATGGTGGGACTGAGTGCACACTCAGGAATTTTGCTGATGACACCAAGCTGAGTGGTGTAGTTAATATGGCAGAAGGAAGGGATGCCATCCAGAGGGACTTTGATAAACTTGAAAGGTGGGCCTATGTGAAGCTAATGAGGTTAAACAAAGTGAAGTGTATGGTTCTGCGCTTGGGTTAGGGTAATCCCAGGTATGTATACAGGCTGGGAGAAGAACTTAGGGGCCCTGGTAGATAAAAAACTTAACATGAGCCAGCAGCATGTGCTTGCAGACTTGAAGGTCAGTGGTGTTCTGGGCTACATCAGAAGAGAGGTGGTCAGCAGGGCAAGGGAGGTGCTCTTCTTTTGTGAGGCCCCACTGGAGTACTGCATTCACATCTGGCACCCCCTGCACAGGAAAAATGTGGAGCTGTCAGAGAGGGTCCGGAGGAGGGCCACAAAGATGATCAGGGGGCCAGAGAACCTCTCCTATAAAGACAGGCTGAAGGAGCTAGGCTTGTTTGGTCTGGAGAAGAGGAGGCTGTGGGGAGACCTCATTATATGACCTTCCAGTATTTAAGGGGAAGTTATCAACAGGAGGAAAATCAACTTTTTACGCAGGTAGATAAGAGATAGGACAAGGGGAAATGGTTTTTAACTAAAGGAGAGAAGATGCAAGTTAGATGTCAGGAGCAGGTTGCCCAGAGAGATTGTGGATACCCCATCCCTGAAGGTGTTCAAGGCCAGGCTGGGTGGAACTCTGGGCAACTTGACCTAGTACTTATCTAGTGATTGGTAACCCTGCCTGTGGTAAGGGAGTTGGAGCTTGATGATCTTTGAGGTCCCTTTCAACCTAAGCAGTTCCATGATTTTATTATGCATAAATATGAATTCTTTTTATTTCTTAGTCTCTTTTCCCTTACTGTCTACTCAACATGGAAGTAGTTTTAGGCTATTGTCTCTCTTCTTCTCCCTTACCTATCAGCCCAGGTAGAATGTTGTGTGCTTCATCCCATTCTTATTTAAAATAATTATGAATTCCAGAAGTAATAGTTGCTAACTTAATACTGATTTCTGCAGGATTGATAAAGGACAAGATGGAACTGAGAATAAGAGTACAGAAAACGACCAGGAGAGTGGACTGGAGGATGAACTGGATTTTGACACAAACTTCAGTAGTACAGACAATGAAGAAGATTCTGATAGGCTTGAAGAAAGATTTAAAAGTATGAACCTTGAAAGGACAGAGATCCAAAAAAGTTGCTTCTAGAAGAGACTGTACACAATCAACTGTGATAGACTGATGCTTTCTTATGTCTTCTGCTCTGAAAACCTGTTTTTACATTTAACATCTTCATGTATTGGCACAGTGTTTTGATGCTTGTCATGGGGAAAGAGCGGAATTTCTTGTAAAAAGACTCAGTCTGATTGTTTAAATACAGTTACTTCTTGTATAGGTGTTCCTCTCTGTGTAATTATTACAAATCTAGTATTACACAACTGCTGTATTGCTGTTTGGAAAACTACATGGACATCTGTAGTACGAATAAAAAGAACTATCATTAAAATAAATCAGAAGAAGAGGAAGAGAAGCAAATTAAATTGTAATAGACTTTGAGGGAAGAACTTGCATCTTTTGTCAGTGAGCTTCCAGAGGTGATTACTGGTATATCAAATGATCATTGCTTTTACACCAACTATTTGTTTTCCACAGAAAGAATGTCTGAGTGCCATCAATATGCATTTCATATTTATGACCTTGTTATTGCCAATATTTTGAAATTAAAAACAAAAAAAACAAAAAAAAAAAAAACAACCCAAGCACCTTAAGACTTTAGAATTTTTCATACAGGTTCCACACTTTCTTTTCTTTCAAATGTAGAGATAACATAGTTTGCTCTGATACAAAAGCACTTAGGTGTCACGTAGGGATGCTAGTATAGAGTTATGTTTACTAAGTTACAGTTTCAAATGTGGTATCATTACATAGCAAGATATGTAGTATAGTCTTCCTGATTTTTGGTTCTTTGCAGGGATTATTTAAATGTAGACTGAGCTCTAAAAGAACTTAACTGAAATGAATTTCTGCTGGATTCAGTATGGTTTGATTTCTTTAATGTCATCCGTCACATCTATAAATAATGCAAGAGAAGTCTTTCTTATTTATTAAATGGTTTACCCGAAGAACAGATGACAACATAGTTTTTACTGACCACTTAAAAATTAGCCAGCTTGTTTGTTGTTCTGTCTGAATTGCAGTACCAGGCATAGCCAAACAAACAAAAAAACAACTGGCTTCTTCAAGTGAATTGTGAGGGACTTGGATTTGTCTCTTCCTTCAAAATAGGGGAATGTTGAAATTTTTGTTCCTTTTGGATAGGAATAGGCACTGTCTCTGCTGTAGCTGTCTTTAAAAGAAAATCTGGTTACCAAGATGTGGAGTGCTAAGAACATACAGTGGTCAGTAACACAGAACCTGTTCAGGTTGAAAAGACAATATTAGCATTTAGTATTGATATTACATAACAGCAAAATTATTGTAATTGATCTCTAGCATTGAGCTCATACTTCTTTTTCTTCAACTGCTTTTGTGCTTGTCATAACACATAAAGCCTTAAGCATTATGCTATTTATCATCTTTTATTTAGATTCGTCTTTCACCTATGTATATTTTCATGGGATGTTAAAACATCACCTTTACTTTTTTAAACTCTTAAGTTTGTATATTAACATCCAAAACAACCTTTCTAAATTATCTCTAAGGACTAGTAATCTGCATGATTTAATTCTTGTTCCTTTTCTGTGTTGCTCCTCTGCTTGTGAAGAAAGTAATTTTTCTATTCCATGTCCATTTTCTGTATATATGGATTTTTGCAAAGTGTTTTATGATAACCACGAGCAGCAAGCCATTGCAATGGCAGAAAAGAAGTAGTGTGGTGTTTAGAAGAGAGTAGAAGCTGGTCAGAAGGTCACATTGCATTGACAGATACGTCCTCCCACCAGGACAGCAGTGACTTCTGTCTTTGTGTGACATTGCCTGTTCTGCCGCTTGACATTGGTAAAGACAGAGCAAACATGGAATAATCCAACAGACACTGCAGACGACTCGTGATTCTGGGGTGAAGTTAATAAGTAATCTGGCAACAGCTGCACAGGGGCACTACGAAGGGGGAACGTGAGTTTTCATGAAGATAATATATGTACAGGAAACGTTCTTGTGATAGATGTGATAGGAAAACCTGTGCAATTGGCAATAAGAAAAGGGGAAGGGCTGTCTTTTCAAAGTCAGTCAGTACGGGCAAAGAGTAGTTGAGCAACAAGAGCAACAATGTTAGAGAATGGTCTGAAATTAATATATTTACATCTCATAACTGTCTAGTCAGAGTTTACTTGGGTAGTTGATGCCACCACTACTACAAGATGTTAGCTACTGGTACAATAAGACCATGATGAAACTGCTGGGGCTTAACAAAACTGCAGTGCAGGTTTTAGTCTAACAAAGACAGTCTCTGGAGACAGCTCTTGGTTCTGGCAAATGTCTGGCCATCAGTCTTAACTGGTTAAAAGATGCACTACTAAAAATGACTGCTGCAACTAAAACTACATACAGTGGTGGTGAGATTCAGCTTGTAAAACTCCTGTGTTCATGTATACCATTACAGGAAAAAAGGAGTTTCACTTTTTACTGAAGGGGAATAGGGGAATAAAAAGAACAGTCTTTGTTTTCTTGTTTATTTTTGACAGAAGTCAGAATATATTTGGAATTACAGTAAGAAGTTATAAGACAATAACTCAGAATTGCAAGGTGTTTTTGTTGTTTTTGGGTTTGTGTGTGTGTGTGTGTTTTGTGTGAAGTACTTGTTGAAATGAGGATTTTCTAGGGACAGAACCTCTTTAAATACCGATCCTTGATATTTTGATGAGAAAATCAAATGAAAGATCAATTTCTAGAAGGAAATTCTCTACTCAAAAGGTGGCAAGGCAGATGTGGATGCCCCATTCCTGGTGGTGTTCAGTGCCAGGTTGGATGAGGCCACGTGCAACGCAGTCGTGGGTGGCAACCCTGCCCATGGCAAAGGATTGGATCTTTAAGGTCCCTTCTGACACAAGCCATTCTATGATCAGTCTGAACAAGCTTTTTGATTTCTTCAGGGTAGTTAACACAGTGGAAATCATCATTCAATTTTTTTATTCTTTTTTATTTTTTAACTGGAATTTTGAAAGGTCCCTACTTCTTTTATGAAGAATACAGTGAGTTTGTAAACTGAGAAAGAGGGGAAATGCTATCACTGTGAGTGCAGTCTATTGAGATGCTATTTAAGGGATCTGTCTAGGATGACTGACTTAGAGTCTGTTTCAGGAATTCTACTGAGAATTGTGGGTAGATGCCTAATACATTAGTGAAGAAGGGAATGATGGATGTTTATAATTAGTCATCTGAAGAATAAAGATGGAGCAATGCTGCTGATCAGTTGGGTTCCTGTTAACTAATTGTTCTTACAAGTGTTATCAATTCTCATTTAGTGTGACTCACCACTGATAGTAATTAATTAGGCAATGGACTGTTGATGTGTGAGTAAGGCATGCAAGATGATTCTCACTTCACAAGGGGAAATGCTTATCATAGAACTTGTCATTGTTGACTTCATCAGGTTTCTGGAAAACAAAATTCCCATATGTACAAATGTAGTCAGAGAATTTGGATTCTTCACAGCATAAGGAGAGACTTTTATGGACACTGCTGCTTCCTAGCACTATTTGCTATCAATCTTCTTCATCGAATTTTGTAGGAATCTCTGAGACATATTCAAATGTTTTAAAGTATCACATGATATAAGAAGTATTGCCAGTGATTTATTTACATCCAGTTTTGCATGAGGCTGGGCTGTTCTATTCTTTTCTTGGCTACTGATTAATCTATATTCCTCCAAAGCATATAATACCAGCCTTTGAAGGTTTATAGGACTACTGGTTAATTAAGAAGAGGGTAAGTAGTTTTCACCCTATAATGGGCACGTACTTGGATACTGAGATGCAAATCATAGCATTAGCAAGGAAAATAGAGGAAAAAATAGCAGGTAGTCAAAAATGAGCCACCTAGTAACCTTCTAGCCCTACAATTACAAGTGTTTTCTTTGGTCAGGAATTCTCACAATTAAATGGACTCTGGCAGAAAATGCAAAACTTCCTCATAGGAAGCATCTCTCTGACTTAAGCTGCTAATGAGGAAAGGATTCTAAATAGTATTAAGGGACCTTCTTAATGACAAGATGTTTAGGGAGCTGGTCATGCACACTGTCAGCATCTGTTTTATTTCATTCTTCGGCCTGCCTTTTAGTTGAAAGCTTTTAAGGAGACAAAGCTATATATGAAAAAGGAAATATATGTTCCACATAAATACTCTCATCACATACACTGAGTATGTAAAATAGGGAATCAGGGTTCTTGTTCTCAGAACAGTTGAAAACATACTAGTATTTGAAATGAGACAGATCTGCCTAGGGATTGATAGTGTGTTCTGAGACAAATCACCTGCAGTAGGCTAGAAATGAAATGCTTGCCGAGTTTCATGTAGTGGATATTCTTGCTGGGAGTCTCTAAAACAGATAAGATGAAATACCAGAAGGGTTTGCTTTTTTTTTCTACAGAAATCAGTGAGAAAATTAATATTTCTAACTTCACAAATTGAACTCATAGCTCAGTCACTGATAAAAAAATTGAACTTTGAGATCTGAAAAAGAAAGGGTTGAAGACCTTATCCAATATGTCAGAATCTGACTTGAATTTCAGTTGTGTAGGGTCTTTATTTCCATTCAGCTTTGACAGAATTTTAGAAAACAAAGGTGTAATTAAATAACTAAAAGAGCTTTGGAAGCAGTACCAAGTAGTTTGCTTGATTATCTGTTTGTTCATTTATGTATTCTTAGAACTGAAGAACAGAAGACCAGTTTTTTTGTTCAAAAATATTAAATGGTTATGCGTGTTCCTGAGCAGTAGCACTCACTTTAAATGTCTCTTTTCAGGACAGCTAGTATTTCTGAGTCTCAAGTTTGTCATTCTTAAATTCCCAGCACTTCTCTCGTTGTTTCCTGCATACTTTGTGAACACCTGTGACGTAGTGTGTGAAAACAGTCTATGGGGATTAGCCATAGTTTATGTGTGTGTAAGTGTAGCAATAGTGAAACCTGTAACATTTATTAAAGCAAGGTCTGCAGGGTAATTATGTGACAGTTTGAATTGCTCTTTCTCACAGATTTTCTCATTATTTATTCCTTTTTTTCACAATCTGCTTCTGAGCTGTGCAAATTGTTAGCTTGAATGAGAACTGATACAGCCTTTGAGCTGTAACTGCATTTCTCCAGGTTTTTGTGTATCAACAGCAAAAGTGATGCCACAATTATGAAGTGAACTGCTTCCTTAGAAATAGTGACGTTTGTGAGGTGTACGTGTAGTAAGATGAATCCAAACTTCTCAGGGAAGAAAGAAAATAACCCTATGGTATTTCTTGTTATTGTACAGAAGTGCAGAATAACCCCAAACCTTTCATTTCCAAGGAAAAATAAACCCCATAAGAGCAGATAAAATCTGTTCTCTCACCAACAGCAGATTTCTACTGCTTACACAACAAAGATTTTTTAGAGTTTCACTGGCAATAAGTAATGTCTCATACTCACAGGCAGTAACTCCTCAGTAGTGGCTGAGTCTATATTAAAAGAAGTTAGTGATTGACCTCCCAGAATGAAACAAGCTTGTACCTGCATCATTTGGTGACAAGGTATAATATATTCTTACATATTTTATATATACTATAAAAGTGTGCTCTGGAAAGACCAAACTAATGAGGAATTTGGCATAATAAGTATCTAAGTTTGTCAAGATCTGATGCCATTATGCCATAATATTCTTCCTTGGGAAAATGTAACATGAAGATTAAAACATCTCAGAGCTATACAATTTCTGGACCCTCATGAGCTACTGTTTCAGCTGAAAGTTTTCTTATACTCTATAGTCTTTGTATTAGCTTGGGTTGCATTTGGGTATAAATAGTTATGACCGTTTGTAACATTATGTTCTCTTCTGCATTTGGACAGAACTACAAGTTGAATCACTGCATTCAGCTAGCTGCTCCATTCACACCCCCACAGCTTAACTTTCTTCTAAGGACTGTGGAAGCCAAACAACAGAGATGGCTGGCTGTGCACATTAGTTCCAAAAATCCCATTAGCAGCCGACTGACTGTGACACAAAAAGGGCTGGAGTGCTTGCCCAGCATGCTTCAGAAACGTGTCCCATTGGCTGTTCTTGTCTCCTTCCACTCCAAGCATGTTGCAGCCCAGACTTCTCTTCTATAGAGGTTAGAATTAAAAGTGTTTTTCCCCCTCTGAGGGTAGAAGTTTGGCTTGCTGTTAATGAGAACACAAAATGAAGGATTGTTTATGCCTCTAGCCTTTGAATGGAGAAGAGGGTCTGCCAAATATCTGAGGGCGTCAGGCAAAGTTCCTGAGCCAGGTCTGTCCAAAACACCCTGTGGAGGTGAAAAACAAAGAAAAAGCCACTGACTGAAATAAACACAGTGCTGAGCTTGTGAGCGTGGAAACACAGAGGTTCACACAGCCCACAGCCACCTCTCTTCATCTTCACAGGTTCCAGCTGTCATTGTAATGCATGTGGAAATTAATCCAAATAATAACCCACTGCTTTAGCATAATTGATCTGACAACAAGTAGTGTTTATTGCCTCCTAGCCTTCTTAATGAGATTTGCAAGCAGGCTCTGAAGAATGAAATACCTTGTTCCTGTCTGAGCTCTCTTAATTTTAGGTGAAAATGAAAGCAATTTGTAATGGACAGAAACTTTTCTGCAGTGTAGATGTTCTCCTGGGGCCCAAACAGGAATTACCTAGAAAGAAGAATTACTAATCCAGTTCCTGAAGTTGAAACTAGGTCATAACAGTGACAAAATACAGAGTTATCACTGTGATTGGATGGTGTTTCCACCCCTAACACCTCCTCCCTACCCTCCCTCCCCCCCCCAAATCCCTTTAAGCCATGCTTATAAATATCAACACTACTGAGCAAAGTTCTGCTGTGTACAGAGTTGCTTCATAAACAAGACCACTGAGTCATATTATTCTCCACCTAGGAAAGATAAATTGTGTGACAGCAAAACGTGATTTACTGATCTTGGTGGTTAAATATACATTTTCTAATGGATTTCACAGTGAGATGGCCCACTGGACTTCACATTTTACTTACTTTGACTGAGTTTTGCTTGACTTACATGTTCTTATTTACAGGAGTGCTTTGATACTCCACAGATGACAAGGTCCCAAATCTGAATGGCAGTTCCTGATCCAGAGTATAATGTGTGAGTTAAGACATACATGAGGGGTCATAGGAGCTGAAAAGCTTCACAGCAGGCAGCTGAGCAAGAGAGTGTCAGCAGAACCCCAAAATTTTAAATCCTAACTCAGTGCCTTACAAGAACATTTTTGGTGCCTGTGTAAACTGAAGCATAACCTTCAGTAGACTAATTTTTTTCCTTAAGAAATACAGAACAAGAAGAAAACTATGCTGAAAATAAAACAAATTCTTACATCCAAAAGCCAGCAAATATACTTGCTGATGGTATGTGGTGCATGACTGAGCAAAGAGGCTCTGTCAATGTGATTGTCAACGTTTCTCTCTAGAAGATATCCTCTTACGACACCAGGTGTCACTGTAACAAAGTGAAAAGTTTGGCTTGGAATTAGGCCTCGTACTAAGTGGTGATGGAGGCTTTTAAAACCACAGGTGACCTCAAGGCCCCAGGCTGTGTATCCTGAAAGCTCCTCGTTTTCACCAGATTTTGTCTCACAAGCATACAGCTCTCCCTGACCTGTGCACAAAGGTGTGGGTATTCTGCACTTCTAGCAAGAGGTTAAGTTGCTCAGGAGAGGGGCTGGGATCGACTGCGGACAGCTGAGCCAGGAGCTCTGCTTTTGATTTTGGAAGCTGCTTTTAGGGAAGGATTAAAAGGCCACCCCTCCCAGCCTAGGCTCTGCACTGGTAGCTGTAGTGCTGCACATATGCAGTGTATGAATTCGTGTGAATTTAAAAAATGAGTGTTAAGGTCCTCACTCAGAAGTCTTGCCTTCTCTTGTGTGAATTTAAAAATAAAATCAATGCACAAATGGCGTATAAATCACACCTAGGAAAAGGATTACACATTGTTATCACAGAATCACAGAATGGCTTAGGTGGGCAGGGGCCTCAAAGCCCATCCAGCCCCAGCCTCATGCCAAGGGCAGGGCTGCCCCTCACCAGTGCCCAGGGCCCCATCAAAGCTGTTCTTGAACACCTTCAGGAATGAGGCACACATAGTTTCTCTGGGCAGCCTGTGCCAGTGCCTCACCCACTATTATTGTGGATATGTTAATCTCAGTATGTGAATTTCCACAGTAGTCTTAGTAAACCAGCACAGAATTATTGGGAAAGGAAGAAAGTGAACATGAAAAATGCTTCCACCAAATGACATTCCACTGAGAATGAAAGTTTTCAGCAGCTGCTTTGCAGGAGAACCTCTGAACCTCTAGTAGATAAAGCCAAAAGAAGCAGGTGTGTGTCAGGGTAAAAAAATTCTTCAGTTAGCCAAGAACAAGAGCAAGTGAAAAAGAGTAATATTGACTTCCCGTGTTATCTTCTGTCTAAATAAGCACTTGTTTTCCCATGGTGGATTTTCCCTTGGCTAGCTGCCAAATACCCACACAGCCCCACACTCAATCCCCAGTCCTGCAGGCAGGGGAAAAAGTAGAGGGAGAGTTGTGAATTGAGAAAAGCACATAACAGAAAGCAAAAGTCGGGAAGCAAGCATCCAAAAAGCAAGGCATTCATTTACTGCTTCTCACTGGCAGACAGGAGATCAGCAGCTCCCTGGAAAGCAGGGCTCTGTCAAGCAATTGCTTCAGAAGACAAACACCATCAAAAATGGCCTTTCTTTCTCATTTCCTTGAGCTTTTATTACTAGCACTGCATCAAACAGAATAGGAGATCCCTTTGGCCAGTTGGAGTCATTTCTCCTGGCTGTGTCCCCTCCCATTCTACTTCTTGCACGGTGACAGAGTAAGAAAGAGTGAAAGCCTCTCCTTGTGTCCAAGCACTGTTCAAAAATTATCAAAACACTGGTATCTTACTGACAGTGTCAGAGAGATATCCAAAGCACAGCTCCATATGGGATGCTGTGAAGACAGTTAATTCCACCCCAGCCAGACCCAGTTTTTATTTTTTTATTTTTATTTTTTTTTACTGTGAGTGATATCTGAATTGTCTCCCCATTACAGAGATCTCAGTTCTGAATAGAAAAAATGTAAATCACTGTCGCATTGCTGATACATACCTTTCTAGGCACAGACTGAGCAAATCTGTATAAAAAATCTGTGAGTATGCACACAGGTATCCACACACATCAAACTGATGAAATACCTGTATTACACTAAAAATTAGTTGATATATTCACTATGGAGTAAAATTCATGAAAAGCAAACCCCTTCTTGGAAGAAAGACGTCAACAATGATGGAAAAAAGAACAACAACAAAAAGATGAATAATGCCCTGAGAAGGCATTCTTTCCAGAGAAGACTCTGGAAAAAAAAAAAAAATCCATAATGTTCTGCATGCTCATCATTTGAACACTCAGAATCAAAAAACTATATTTTAGTCTATGGGGGGTAGTTGGATTGTATTTTCTGTTTTAGAAGCTCCTGAATCACTTGGGAGCGTGCCTTCTGGAGACATGTGCATACAAGAGGGGTCATGAGCAGGGCAAGTTAAACCATAAGTGCTTAAGATTAGAAATCTGAACACTGTTCAGTTCTGAAAACTGAACTCTTTCTTTATTCCTTTTATAATTAATTTCATACTCTGACCAGTAATTTCTGACAATAAACCACATGCATAAGAGCATTCAGTTTCACACTGGTGTGTTGTTTTGATTAGTATGACCTATCAAAGCAGTGCTTCGTAGAACAGTACAGCACAATGTTTTTTGTTCTGGGAAGTATGGATGGGTTTGCTTGGGTCAAATCCAAACTGTATAAAAATCAGTGGGAGTTCAGCACTAAATACAATGCTCTATGAAGTTTGCATTTTTAAATTTGTATTGTACTAGTGATTATTTTGACTATGGAGCCTTGTTCAATTGTTCACATTTAGAATTAACTTCTTCTCCACAGAGGAGGCTTCATGGGCATGTGGCATGGCAGCATAATGTTGCATAATGTTGTGATTCACAAAGGTATTTGCTCACAAATGGTAACAACCTTGTTTATCCAGGCCGGTCATGTTTCTGGTGTAAAGCTTTCACATAGGAAAGGCTACTGCTTCTGAGGTCTCAGCTCTCATACGAGGCAGATTTTTGTTTAAACCACGTTCCAGCCCAAAAAATTGATGTAATAAATACTCACTTCTGAAGCAAATTCTCACTTCTGAACCAAGTCCCATAGCAGCTGAGCCAAAGGATGCATCTTCTGATGGAGCAAAAGCTGTCAGCAGAGTGGAGTGGGATGTTTCTGTTATTTTAGCCATGATTCTGTTTTTCTAGCATCTGTATCAGGGAGTGGCATCTACAGAGACCTCCAAGAAGAAGGCTGTCTCTCCTGCTGCTGACCCAACTTCCCCACCACCCACATGTGCAATCCAGCTGCCATAGAATCATAGAACCATAGAATCAGAGAATCATAGAATGACCTGGGTTGGACCTGGAAGGGACCACAAGGATTATCATGTTTCAACCTCCCTGCTGCAGGCAAGACCACCGACCTCCAAATCTGGTACTAGACCAGATTGTCCAGAGCCCCATCCAACCTGGTCTTGAAAGGGATAGGGCATCCACAGCCTCTCTGAGCAGCATGTTCTACCACCTCACCTCTCTGAAAAGAACTTTCCCCTAACATCCAATCTAAACAGCTCCACATCTTTCCTGTACTGGGGGCCCCAGACCTGGATGCAGTACTCCAGATAGGTCCTCATGAGAGCAGAGTAGAGAGGAACAGTCAAGTCCTTGTCCCTGCTGGCCACCCTTCTTCTGATAGAGCCCAGTATACCATTGACATTCGGAGCTGCAAGAGCACACTGCTGTTTCATGTTTCCACCAGAACCCACAAGGCCTTCTCAGAAGGGTTACTCTCAAGGAGGTTTTCGCCCAGTCTGTATATGTACCTGGGATTACTCCAACCCAAGTGCAAAACCTTGTGCTTTGTTATGTTGAACTTCATTAGGTTCCCTGGGCCCACCTTTTGTGTTTGTCAAGGTCCCTATGGATGGCAGAGACTCTGTCACAGTCTATACAACTTTTCATTGTCCTGACAGTCCTCACTGATGGTTTAATGCAGGAAGGCTTGACATATTCTTTCTGATGAGCGCATTTCATGCACTGAAAGTGAAGTAGATTAAATTTCACAGCATCAGTCAAATCATCTCTAAATTCCCCAATAATTTTTTGTTGTGATCCAAGATCATTTCTATGGTAACAGCAGAACAGTATTTCTATATTTGCATCATCACAGTGGGGGTGGGCATCAGTGTTCTTCGCTGTTGGAAGGTGTTGTAAGTTGAACCATTATAGCTAAAGTCTAAAGCTATCTTAAAACAAAGGATAGTTTCTTGCTGTTTCATTTTTCAGAGGAGATGCAGCAGACAAAATGTTCATTTATGTTCTCAGTTTCACTCATGAGTAACTTGCATTAACTACACTTAATGGGGTGACTGGGTTAGTTACACCAGCAATATTCAGCTGTCAAGAACTCTTCCGTTAGGTAGTGGAAAGCACAAGAATGACAAAATTAGTGTTAGATGTACAAATAAAATTGTGGATATTAAAATTAGGTATAATGAATATTTGTTATCACAAAATAAATATGGTGGTATCTCATCAAATATTTAAAATATATTCTTAATGCTTTTTGAAATGGACAGTTCTGTTGATTAAGTCCTTTAATTTCTGAAATATTGTTTTTTTTCAAAGGATGATTGAGTTTGCTTCACAATGCTTCTTAAATTGCAGAAGGCCTGCAGGTAGGAGGACAGGACATCACTTAAATAAATTGTGTATGGAACACAGTACTGTCATCTCAAGTGCATAAGGATAGAGCAAATCATGTTTTGTAAAGAGATATATGATACGACTCTGTAGGAGTGGGATTTAAGACAGCAAAATCCTTTCTGCCAATTCTTCCTGGTTTAAATATAATAACACATAAGAGGAGGACCAATTTTGATGATCACATGGCAGACATTTCTGTTGGTTGATCGCTGAATTTTTATCTAATAAAAGACAACATATCTCTCTACAGACCTAGACATATTTTAGCTTTGCATCATTTTGTGCAGCCATCATCTACATATTGCCAGTGTGGTCTAGTAGGAAATTATTTATATGATACAGCTGTTTGAACAAGAAATAGTAAAAGGTAACTTGTTCTCCTCTATAAATTATTTCTTAACTAAGTAGGAAATTATATAGCAAGATGGCAATGTTATTTAGTGCTAAGTTTCAGACATTCATATAGGGAAGGTACTCGAAAGATATGCAAATAAGCTGATGATGTAATTGCAATATGAAGTTGTTGGCACTTGCATGAATTGGTTGAAACTTTCAGTGAAGATTTAATTTTTGGATATGAATTTCCAGAAGCTATTGAAAAATTGGAGTCAAGGAATTTCTTAAGTTCAAGAATAAAGGTAGGAGGAAGCTCCTTTCTGAGACCAACTCCTTTTCTTTCATACTAGGAGTGAGTTGATTAGGATTTGAGCAAGTGACAGAGGAGAAAACAAAGTCCTTATTTTGTCCGGAAGATATGAATACTGTTTTCATGAACACTCTCTAAATCATCATTTCCAGACATTAATTTATTTACTATCATTTTTTTTTTTCCCAGTATAAAAGTCAGCTACAAGAATGAATGCATATCACTGCTAAAGTCCTAGAAAATGTCCGGTGCACCATAAGCTTTATGAATTTAAATATTCCTCGTGGCTTGGAGTGACAGCGCTCTCCCTCTGCTCCCACCTCTCCTTCCTTCAGCTCCATCCTTTGACTTGGCCCCGCAGACAGGGCCTTGCACAGGTAGACAACAGTACTGATAGCACTCTTGCTAAAACAGATTAATGACCACAATTCAGTCTCAAACTTAGGGGGACTGTTGGGGACAGTGTCTGAAAGAACTGAAGGTAGACAACTGATTGAACAGCTAAGGACCATCTGAGCATGCACCTAAAAAGTGACATCTGACTATGAGTCAGTCATCTTACCCCATCAGCTGTGTGCAGCTCAAAAGCCCCTTTAAGTTCTCCTGCATGGTAGTGCTGTAAGACAGGATCACTCGAGCAGAAATGCTTCTTGAGGTTATGTCTGAACAAAGATCCTTTACACCTTAATGCCAGGACAAGTTGCCGATACAGATCCTCAGTAAGTGACTAATTGTTTGTTTTATGCTTGGTCAGCCTTGCTAAGATCACATCTTAGACTGACTGTAAGATTTGTTAGCTTCTCTAAGACTGTATCTTGGATTGATTGTGCATATGCAAGCCCTCAGACATAAACCACTAACCAAGTCTGGGAATAGGTGTGGATCCAGCTGCACACAGAGCACCTTACCTGCATGGTTCAAGGAGTTCAGAAAGCAAAATGGTCAATCAAATTATTCTTGTGCCAACTGAAAAAATGCTGTGACTGGCTGTGTTCATTTTATTTTGCTCTTGTTATCAGTTCCAATTTCAGGAGCATTATGATTAATTTGGGTTTTTTTTGTTTAGTTTTGTTTTGGTTTTCTTGTTTGTTTGTTTGTTTTTTGTTTTGTTTTGTTTGTTTTTTCCACATCTAAAGTGGGCTCACTCATTTGAATAGATTTGCCTGGGTGAGGCTAACTCTATAAACATAGCATAGTTTCAATGGGATGGGCTGCTTCCAGGAAATAAACAGTATGTTCCCTCCCTGTTTCTGGCTTAGAAGTAAGTAACCATGGTGACAGCAAAAGCTTAACTTCTGCATAGACTCTGCAATTGTCATCATTCACAGTTTTGCTCTCTCTTTCACCCCGCAAAACAATTACCTTGCCAAAATAATCTCGCCATTCTGCAACTCAGTGCTAACAGAAAACTTGTTAAAATTAATCCTTACTTTAAACTGCAGCTATTTTATCATGCAGCAGATTATCTCTAATCTCATATCTACACAGCAGTTCTGATGGTAAACTGCAAAAAAAGCTGACCAAACAAGTCCAAAGAACAAGATAAAAGCACCTGCACAACCAATGAGCCTGTGCCCCTTTCCCAGGCAGTGCTGGTGACTCAACCCATGGAGCTCAAAGGTACTCCTCTTCAAGCTGGCCAATTCATTTTTGACATGCATCTGGGGTCAGTGAGCTCTCAGTAGGTTTGTGTCTGGCACCAGAAGCATCTCAGAAGTGCTGCTGTGCTGAGAGATCTTGCAGGCGAAGGGCAGGAGGAAGGTGAAGTCCTGAAACCCGCCAGCTGGTGGCAGCTTGCAGCTGAAGGAGCAGGTTTTCTCCCACTTAGTAAGAAAACAATCGGAAATCTAATCTACAGATAATCTTTGTAACGGTTAATAAAAACATGTACAGAAAGTGCACCCAAACGTTTCTGACTATGTGGTTGTCTGACAAAATTGGAGCAGCAAACACTCTTCCTGGTTAGCTGGTCTTGGATCAGTATGATGGTTGAGATAAGATTATGGGAAAATGCCTTCCTTCTTTTTCGTGGTACTATGACTTGTATAACTCTTCGAAAAGTGTAAAAAGGGTTTCTGTATAAAACTGCTTTTATCTCAACATCAAACATGCACTTTTTTCTTCAGTTGCCATTAGTTAATCTGAAAGTCTCACTTATCTGCAATTGCCTTGGCAGAAAGAAGAAATGATTTAATTAGCTGTGATACCATTTTCCAAAGTAATTTTTCAAAGAATACTCCAGATCTTTAACTACCTTAGCTATAAAAAGTTCTGAAAGATGAAGGAAAAGGAAAGCAACCTTTTAGAAAGAGGTTAGAGTGAAGGTCTTGTGGTGATTTTGTTGTATATATATATATATGCAAAATACAATTCATTTGAGCCATTTCAGTACAGCCCTTTTTGAAAAGCACAGAAATTCACCCTGGACTAAAGTTCACTGAACAAAGCAAAGCTTCAGACAATGAGGGATCTTGCACTGAAATATACACTGAACTGGAAAAAAAGGAAATCAAGATTTCCTGTTGTTTTAATCCAGATTGCATTTAAATGGTGAAATAGTTCCTCTCCTTAGGGCTGCACCTGCATTAACACCAGAGTTAGGGAGAGCACCTATTACTGGATTTTGGTACAAGATGAACAATGAACAAAGGATTCTGATAGGCTGTAAGAAGCAGTTTGTGCAGCAAACACAGTGCTGGCTGGCTGGAGTGGGCACAACAGAGCAGGTGGCTGGACAGGCAGCGGGAGCAGAGCTGGCAAGGTGATCCCTTCCCTTTGCCTATGCCCCAAACCAGTCTGCAGTAAAACTCAATATACATGAGTGGTGTTTAAAATAATAGCTATAAATGGAGCTCTCATTCTTTTGGAAGTATGGCAAAGCTTACCAACCCCAAACTGAAGATAATCTCTCCAAATACTTGCTGCTTCATTATGGTTGATTTCTTGACTTCAGCTAAGCCTTCCCCCTGCAGCACTTGTCACTGAACTACAACACTGTTTAACTTACCAGGTGAAAGAAGCCATCTGCCTGGAAAAACAGTTTCTTGTTTGGTTTGTAATGCAAGGACTTCTTTGGATATTACAGTGATGTTTTATTCTCCACATTTTAGAAATTTGACTAGAAAACATACATGCCATTTAGCTTCTCTGTTTTATGCCATCTGTCAAAAGATATCTAAACCAATTTCCTTAATTTCAAAAGATGTTAAAATACTTAACAATTGAAATCCCCTAGCCTGTAGCTGGTCTAGTCATTCTGTGTAGAAAACAAATGTGTTTGACTCAAGTCTCCTCCCTCCGTTTGAACAAAGCTGAAATAATTTTTAGGAAGTGTAATAATAACTTTTTCTAAGAAGTGGAATATTATTTTAACTATACTTTCTGACCTTCTATGAGATCTTAAAAAACAAGAACAACATCAGTCTTTGAATTATTGAGAGTATCCTATTCCCCACCAAACATAACCGTCTGGTTGACGAGAAAACACTTAGCAGGATGAGTCAGAGACAAAAAATATATAAGTACAGAAAATGTGCATTAGATTCTAAGCAAGCTCTGCATGCTCCTGTTATACTTAGTTTCATCAAGCTCTTTTGAATTTAGACCGTGGGAGATTTCTGGAGAATGTGCCTTGATGGGAAGGAGGGCTTTTATTCTCTCCTTTTTTACTGAATCTCTTGGTCATAAAATAAGCTTCAAATTAGAAAAAAGTTTACTTTTCCTCAGGTTGGATCTGGACTGGGCTGAAATTATTTTAAGTAAGTCACAGACTTACTTCAGCAGAAACATCTGCATGGCTCAACACACTTTCTTAATGAAGGAATACTCTCTTACAGCATCAAGACCTGTTAGTGACTTAGTTTTGTTTGCCTCGCAGCAAGACATGCTATGAGACTACCCAAGGCAAAGACATTCAGGATATGGCTGTTTGAAGGAATACAGCAACTGCTGTCTAACAGGTAACACCCTTCTGGAAAACCAATGAGATGTTTCTGGAAGGGACACAATGGACTGTTTCTCATCTACAGAAAAGAAGAGGACAGTGCTTTTTTGGACCAAACTAACCAAATTTGTTTTCTTTCATTAAGAATGTCTTTAGCTAGGGGATCATGATCTCAGAGACCTAAAGACTGTGAATATCAGTGCCAGAAAAGAAGCATGTGGAATTAAGCATTAAGGAATAAGAATTAAACCACTATTAGTGCTTGAATAGTAACAGTTAACAGATTGCTTATTAGTCGAACATGAATGAAGGCATGGAAGTTTTGCTGTTTGCCCAATCCCATCATGTCCATCCACTCCCACATAACAGCAACAATTGCTATACCACCAAAAGGAACCAGAGGTAAATATTATCTCTGGGAATATCTGAGGAACAAACCTTCCTCCCACAAATAATGTCGTTTACAGCTTGTTTTATTAGCATTTACACATTTACTTTCCAGTGCTATGCTCTGATATTCAAATCTTTCAGAGAATTAACAGTGTGAATGCTATCATGACTACCATGGTTACATTATTATAATTTAATCTTGCAGCTGGTTTCTGAAAGCACTGCTATCAGAAGTGCTGGTAATCAGTCCAGCTAGTCAGATATTTACTTTTTCTGAATACAGTTATACTTAAAATTCAGCCTTACACAATCATGCTGATTTATTGACTCTCCATTTCTCGGACTGTGTTTCCAAAAACTGAAAAAAATAAATATCAGAAGTTACGTAATGGAGGTTGGAGGCTTCTGATGTTTGATGACCTGGCACCTCAGCTCATGCTGGGGACCTCTCCATGCACCATTATCAGCACTGTCACAGCACAGCTATAAACAAAGACCCTCTTCCCCTCTGTACCCCTTCTGTGACAAACATGATGGCCCTCTGAGATGTGTCCATTCACTGTGTTCTCGCAGCCAATGGGACCTTATACTCAAAGTTTTGTTTATGACCAAAGAGGAAACATATCTTATGTACAAGCAAAAAAATATATATATATAACTAGGATGGTGGAAATCTTAATGGCCTGTTAAAAAACAGTAGTCATGTAGATTTAATTATTACAGAAAATGAAAGAATAATATTGCAGTTGGAAAATACTGCATAGAAGATTATTGGTAATAACACCATTGAAACTGTTATACACAATTTGTAATCACTGCTCTTTTTTTTTTCTGGGTGTTTTGCTCACCTCTACAATGCTCCTCTGCATTTTGAAGGCAATATCTTTGAGCCCCTAGAAAGGGCAATACCAGTTGGTGTTAGCCTCCTGAGTCCTCTGTGAGGAAATAATTTTGGTAGATGCTGTTGGTTTCTAATTTATCTCCCCAAACTCCACCTGAGGTTATTTGTATGTTTACTATGTATGGTGTTATTTACTTATGTTAGTTTCTGCTTTTGTTTTTGCTCTCCTTTTTATCCCTAAAGACACTTCAGGCCCGCTCTGGGTCTGCATTACTTTAACTGAGTTGCTCACAGCTGCAGGGTTCCCAGTGCCAAGCTCACATCTGTACAACTTTGTAGCACATCTTGTGTCTTATTTCTCAAGGATTTTGCTATAAAAACAGGCCTGCATTTCCTTACGCTGTGTCTTTGTGTTAGAGGTCAGAATACCTAATTCTGCATGGAGTAAGTGCTTGTTGCTACTATCTGCATGAAACTGTGGTTTTACTATACAGAAGTAAAACAAATTCATCATAAACACTTAAATATTGCTTTCATGATCAAGTAAAACAGAGTGACCTGTCACAAAAAGGTCAGTACAAAGCATGAGGTCTGTAATGCAGGGCTGCATGCTGTGGCAACTGCTGTGACCATGTCAGCTGTCTCCATTTGTTCTCCCCTGGGCACTGTGTTCATGCTGCCCACTAAGACAACTCCTTGCCAGGCAGCAGCTGAAGCAATGCATAATGTTCCATAGTCAACAGCCAGGTACAGACAAAAATGGGACAAAATCACAGCTTTCAAGTTCTATCCTTTTTGGTTTGCTAAGTCAGTCACAATCTTGCAATGGATCATCTCTATTTCCAGAAGCACTGCATAATCTGTGTTGGACCCGACTACAGGGTGCCATCGGATAAAACTCCATGCACAACACAAAGTCCACTGAGAAGGTCTGCATGGCCTTCAGAGCCATGCCCAGTTGTTGTTTCCCTGTCTCCAGAGTGGAGACCATAGTTCCTGGGCAACCTGTTACAGTGTTTGACTATCTTTCTTGAGAATTGTTTCCACATATCCAATTTAATTTTTTTTTGCTGTTGACGAAATTTCTTCCTGAAATTGATAACCAGTATATAGAGTCAAGGTCTTTCTAGATGGTATCACTAAGATGCCTGTTTCTCTTGGAAAACACATTTCTTGCCATATTCAATGCTTATTTGTGTCTTTTTCGTGGTTGTTGCACTTCAGTGGTTCTCAAACATTCTATTTTCTATCATCTTCCCCTTCTTTTACAGTCCTAATCTATACTGAATTTATCTAAATAATGCAGTCCACTCTGTCCTCAATGATAAACTTTTGTTATTAAGAATCATAATTTCTCCTAATTGTCAGCAAATATCAGCAGGCACAATTTCTGAGAAAAAGTGCTAAATGGAAATATTAAGCAATAAAAAGATAATAAATAGTTCAGTTCCAGTGCTGATATCTCTCTAGCCTGAAAGATAATCTATTATATTCAGTCCTTAGTTCCTTCTCCTCCAACTAATTCCTCATCACCTTATAGTTTTTATCAATAGCATTCATCTTCTGGAGCTCCCATGTGTCGTGAAATACATGTCTCATGTTATCATAACTAGAAAAAAAGTATTTTCTGTTTTACTGCACACAACTTTCTAACCTCACCTGGTCCATGCCACCTGGAAAGATCCCATCACACAAAATCACAATCACTGACTGAGGTTGGAAGAGGCCTCTGGAGGCCATCTGCTCCAACACTGTGCTTAAGCAGGTTCACCTACAGCAGGCTTTTCAGGTCCGTGTCCATGCAGGTTTTGAAGATCTCTGAAGAGGGATAATCCACTCCTGAACAGGGCGGAGGTGACAGTTCACAAAGATACTCACTAGAATTGATTAACGTTGACTTTTTTCTTTGTCTCAAATAGTAGGGATAGTATATATTTATCTGGACACTGCAGGTCTAGATCACGGAAGAGAAACAGAAGCTGAGATGGTAGATCAGTCTTTGGTGAGTATGACCCCATGACTGCAAGTATAAAACAAGTGTTGAGAATGGACATGCAGTGTACTCTTTGGAAAAAACAAAACAAAACAAAAAAACCTATACTATGTTAATTCTCAGAGCCTTGCCTTGGTTGAAACTATCAGTGTGATTCCAAATTATGTTTAGAAAAAGCTCATTAGGTAACGGAAGTTTCCTGTTTTACCTTAAGTCATGCTGAGTAAAGAAATGTTTTAGGAAAGTAACATTTTTGAGGTGACTGTCTCATGATGAGATGACAAATCTAATGAACTCCATATGACTGTGCAACTTCAGTCATGTATATACAAACAAACGAAAATAGTAGGAGGCTCAGTGGTTATGTTTTACAATTATTTACGTGCTTGGATTAAAAGAGAAAACCCTGTCTTCTTTTGTGTTAAAAATAAAATGGAGGACAATGTCAAGTTGTCAAATTACATGTGTTCTATGTGTCTTTTATTCAATTCTAGTAAATTAATATTGTCTAAGTAATGGCTGTATAACTTCAGACCCTCCAAAAAGCATAAAGAACAGATCTATTTCCTACATAAATATAGTAGAGATAATATTAGAAAATTAGTTGATTGGTTGTTTCAGAGAAATTTCCTGTGAAAGACAAATAAATTCACTTATATTTTCCTATTTGGAATTAATGACTGGACTTAATGTTCTGCATAGCTGTTACTTTTTGTCACGCTTTTCACTACAAATTGGAGTGATATTATATAGGGGGAAAAAAAGCCCAAAAAACCCAGAAAGTAATTATTTAGAAACAGAACGTGTTCCTCTTTCCTTCCAGGAACAGAAAAGTGCAAAGCCCAATCTTTTGAAGATGGCATTGTTTTGCAGTTACTATCACTGGTCCAGCCCTCAAAAAAAGGACTGAAACACATGTTTGGCATTAATAGCACAGATACTGCACATCAACCATGAGAGCTTCACCTTATTCGAAGAACTTGTATGTGGAATTCCATAGGCAAGGTCTATGAAGAGCAAAGGAGCCAAGAAAATCTAGCTGACCACTGTGGACTGCATAATCCAAGTGCAAGAATGTTCTGTTCTCAGGAAAACAAGGTATCTCAGGAGGCCAACTGTGGGACTTCGAAGCTACTAAGGAGGAATCATGAAATGCTGCCAGGGCATGGAGGTACGGAGTCAAAAAAGCCAAATTTCAGCTGTATCTGAGATTTACAAGGGGTGTCAAGGGCTACAAGAGATTCTACTGCTACATTAGTCATAAAAGGTTGACCAAGCAAACTGTGGGTGCTCTGCAGGATAGGATGCGTGACTTAGAGCAGACACAGTTAGACACTTTGTCATCACCAGCAAGGTTTTCCAGGCTCCTGTGCTTAAGTGTCAGGGCTCAAGAAGCTCATAGGATAGCAATCAGGGTTGGTGGTTGAGCCAGGAATTGCTTAGGAGCACTGGAGTCACACGTCTCTAGGATCTGTTGGGCTGCTGCACGGACGGATGCCCTTGTATTGCTTTCTCCATGAGCTCAGGGGAGGTCCTCAACAGCTGGCTAATGGTAAATGTCCCACCTGCCTTCAGAAACAGGGAAAAGCCAACCTGGGTACTGCAAGCCAGCCAGCCTCCCTTGAGTAAGATCAGGTAAGATCAAGGAGCCTATGTGTGGGTACATAAGGAAGGAGACAGTGACAGAGAGCAATCAGCAGGAGTTTGTGGGGGCCATACTGTATGAAATGTGGAGTGGGGCCTGTTCAGCCAGGTAATGGCTGCAGTATGGCCATGCGGGCACCCAGCAGCAGCCTCAGCACCATCAGGAGGGGATGGAGGGCAGGCGGTGGGCTCTGCATGTGGTGTGGGGTGGGAGGGTGAGAGGCAGTGACAGGAGCTGAGATGCGAGAGACTCAGGCTGGAGACAAAATTACCCTATCCAACAAGGAAGACCTGCTTGTTTTTTCATAGCTCTTTCATATGCCTTCTTTCACACAATGCTTTCAGCTTGTTCAGTTTCAAACGACCAATAAAGCAGCTAGAAATACTTCAGAAGAAACTTGGATGTAGATGTTCAAGTAGGATCTCACAAGTATCTGGTTAACTCCTAGATGTGGAATAACTACTGGAGGGGAATTGTTAGGATGTCCCTCTCTTAAAGAAGGTACAGGGTTGGAAAAAATTCCAGGGCAGTATACAGTGAATCTGTTTTATGATGGTTCCCTAGGCAACACAACTTGCAGCCTTGGAGCTGGCAACACTAGAGGAACTTGGTGCTCATTTCAAGAGATACAACGTGGATGGTCTGCAGCCAGGCTCTGTGGTAACACTGAAGAAATGGGAACGACGTGGTACTACAAAACTGATAAACTGCATAGTTTTATCCTAAGCCAACAATTATTTTTTTTAATCAGAAACATATCCCTGGGTGAATTTTGCTCATTTTAACCTCATTAAGATACCAAAACACACCTCAATTCCAAAGGCTACCCACCTCCAAAGTGCAATCACCCCATACTGAGCAAGTGCTCTGAATTTTTTAACTTATGTCTTTAAAAGCAATATGAGAAGTTTTTACATCAAGGACAACAAAAAAGGATGTATGCCTTGAGTCACTTGAGTAAGAAAACTGTATAATGGCTTAAAAAGGAGGCATTTTAGAGCAGATACCACTACAGATGAGGGACAACATCACTGGAATCAGTTGATGGGTTGAGCCTCCCTTCTCTGCTCCATAGGGACACCTACCGGGTAAATTCTCTTACGTGGTTATAATGAGTGCTTCCCTGGGGAAGATAGAAATCTCTGTGGAGTTATTTCATAATTTAACATATTTGCGTTTGGCTATATATTCATATTCTTTGTACTTGCACATGCAGTGTATATGTATTTATATCACCAGCAATTCAAAAGAATCAGCTATTTGTTGCTTCAATAAACACCATTCATTAATCTAGCTGTGAAACTTCTCATTGAACATGACCAAAGTCCTTAAGGGGAACATGTGTTAGTTTAGTCCAGTGCTACTAGGTTGCATTGCTATTTGCAGGTCTGTAATTGGGACAGTTCAACACATGGAATGCAACCAGACTTACATCAACAAATTGGGTGTCACTCAGAAATCCAGCCCAGTCCCTCCCACCTTCTCTGATACCTGAGGACAAGTTGGAACACAAGGGAATTTATTTTCTGCCAAACTTTTTTTGCCATTTGACACAACACCAGATCAAAATGAGCACAGACACGTGTCATCCAAGGCAGACAGCAGTGCTAAGAGGCTTCAGTCTGCGCCTGAGGGAACCAGCAGAATAGTAAGGGCTGTACTGCAGAACCGTTCATTTCAGGAAAGGCTAGGTTGCACGCTGGGCATTTACAAAACTAGGCTATCACTCGAGTGACAGCAGAGGCAGATTTTGACATTAGGCTGACACTGCAGATGGCTCACACTATGCATAACTGTTCTCCAGAAAGTATGAGACTACAGCTACTGTTGAAATTCTGGTAGCTGGAGCATGATGGAAGTTTCCCCAGCAGAAGCACAGCATAAAACTGTCTGTACAGATTAGCATGAGCACAGCCATTTAGAAATATGATTTCAATTCAATTCTGTTCATCATCTCCTTTCTCAGCCTCTTTCCTAGTTCTTCTCATTCAAGCAACCTGTTAATATGATTAATACATAAGAAGGATAAGCCATGAAAAAGTTTGTCTTGAACTGATAAGCACTGCTGTATTTCACCAAAAGAGCCTTGATGCTATGAACCTGAACATTATGAAGTGAACATTATGAAGTGCCCAGCCAGACCTCTGTACAACTCTTCAGGCCTATGTTTGAAATGCCTGAACTCAAGAAAGTGAATTTGTGTACATTCAGACATTGAAATATTTTGGGAACATTGGTAAGTTTTCCTTAGGTGGTTATATAAGTACATTTTTATGAGAAAAATTTGTTTAAATCTGATTGCTTAACCTCAATTTTTATTCATTTTTGTTGTTGTCATGGTAGCCCACACTGCTGACCAAACAAAATGGCTCTATGTCCATTCAGCTCCTATGTTTATTATGTTAGCAGTCGC
The DNA here is from genome assembly GCA_013399175.1 of Odontophorus gujanensis. Lineage (NCBI taxonomy): Eukaryota > Metazoa > Chordata > Aves > Galliformes > Odontophoridae > Odontophorus > Odontophorus gujanensis. Next base: position 38,728 of record VXAB01000404.1, read on the forward strand.
AACTGTTTGTCATTCTGGCAGTTAAACGAACAAAAAAAGGACCTGTTTCTGTGCCATTGGCCTCTGCACAAGGCAGAAGGATAAAACAGATGGAAAGCCTGACGCATGTCTGTAGCCACAGCACTGCACCTCTGAGGGCAGCAGCATAAAACAGGCTTAGTGCTGTCACTGAAGACATGGTCAGGAAGTATGCTTTTTCATGCTTATGGGCCTTATCCGTTTTCATCTAGGCTCTGAGTGCTTCAATAATAAGAAATAGATAATAAAAATAGTGGAACATTTTTCTTCACCTTCTTCCAAGCAAATTGAATTAATTTTCCCCATAAAATTTTAAGACTATATATACGGCCTACCAAAAAGTCTAAGACAGATGTACATGTACCCAGTACCAAACTGCAACTATTCATTCACAATTCACAAATCTACTGTCTCTTGAGCGGGAGAGATGAAAGCTTGTCTGCTCTGCCCTTTACAGTAGCCTCTTTAATGCTGGCAGCATATAGCATCTCTAATCATGGAGACTGAACACAAAAATTTCCATCCCACCCTGCATCATGTTTCTTTCTGGAAGTATGCATACTATTAGGAGCCTAGTACTGAGTTACAGCGGCCCTGTATTCTGATACAGTGTTTTGGGAACATTCAGATCTCTATTACAGTTCTCATTGTAGCAATTGAAGCAAATACAAATGGGTGAGTTTTGATGTAGAATTAAATTTGAAAACCTGTAGAAGATAAACAGCAACATAGTAATAATAGCTGAGACACCTAGCTACAGTTTTAGTGTTGCATGATTAGAAACAAACAAATAAAAAAAAAAAGATAAGTCAAATATTCCTGTTGCAATTAATAGAAATTAGTGTGTTTTCATACTGGTGCATGAAAAGAAACGTATGCGTACATGAATAATTATAATTCATCTTTAAACTAAGAGATCTTGATCATTTCATCTACAGGATGTCTTTGAATACATTTAGGCTAGAAATTAGAAGAAAAAACCTTTCCCTTAAAGAATCCTACCTAGCTTGAAGATGGAAATCGATCTTGCAGGGACTTCATGAGGTGGCATCAGGTAGTTGATATCAGTAGAACCATAGAGTCTTTAGAACTGGAAATACTTCCTGCTACGTTACCTTAAAAATAATACATCTTTAAATTATTACAGAATAAAATCTGGAATTATAACAGTTTTAGATATACTAGGAAGAAGCTTAGTGTTTCTAGATAAAAATAAGTACAAAATTGCCCCAGGTTTTAATAGACAAAGAGAATTATCTGTCTTTAAGCTTTTAATTGGGATTTACCATTGACTATGTAGTATGAAAATATTCCTAAATTTATGAGCTAACTTCTTTCTCCATTTCTTAATATTGACATGAATTGTGCTGCTTTTTTCTCCAAGGTTATTTTTCCCTTTCTATTCAGCACTGGTGGGGCCACAGTTTGGGTACAGGGTTGTGTACTGGAGTCACAAGTGTGTGATTCTTGTGTACAAGAGGAATGAGGAATGAGGAGTTGCTAGAGAGTCCATGGAAGGCCCACAGAGATAACTGACGGACTGCAGCACCTCTCCCGTGAGGAAAGACTGAGAGACCAGGGACTGTTCAGCCTGAATAAGAAAAGGTTCAAGCAGAATCTTATAAAAGTCTTATAAATACTTGTAGTGAGGGTGTAGAAAAGACAGAGCCAAGCTCTGTCTAATAGTGCACAATGCCTGGACAAGAGGCAGTGGACGCAAACTGGAAAGCAGGAAGCTTCATTTGAACATCAGGAAACACTTCTGTATTGTGTGAGTCATGGAACACTGAAACAGGTTGTTCAGAGGGTCTTCTTCCTTAGAGATTTTCAAAAGACACCTGGACATGGGCCTGGACACAGTGTTCTCAATGGCCCTGTTTGAGCAGGGAGATTGGAACAGATGACATCCAAAGATCCCTTCCAATCTCAGCTGTTCTGTCATTCAGTAAAAGGGTAATAATTTTCACATACTGAGTGAATTGAATAGCTGCTAAAATATGATTAAGCTAACCACGTAAGCACACAGTATAGTCAACTCTAACTTTCAAAGGTGATCAGTAATTGGACAGGTCAAAAGCAGTCATGTAAAAACCTTGTGTAGAAATAAATAAGGTATTTTACTGAAGTGAGCACATACTGAGATACATAACCTTTATTTCTGTTGTAAAATATTTACTTTTTATAGAGATCGAATGGCTGGAAATTAGAAGCAAAAAAAAATTTCTTTTAACTCACAAGACTAGATGGAATACCAACTATTTTTTATTCAACAAAAAAGATTTTTTAGAATTTATTTTTGGTGCTTATTCTTTTGTATGTAGGCAGTTCTATATGGATTACTGAAATATCTGCATAATGTATGAATACTTAGGGTTTATGTTGTGCAGAATGTCTCTTTTGCTACTCCTTACTGAGTTTCCCTGTATACAATGAATGATCATTCAATGCAATAGTCAGCATGTACCATCCCAGTAGCATTAACGACTCTACTTTCCATCTAGTTACAGACAGTATATGGCAAAGTGCTTTTCCATTTTCTTTTTATTGATTAAGTAGAGCAAGGTCACGACTCAATAAAATATATTGATTTGATATGGAAGGCCATGATCCAAATATATGTATATATATAATGACATTTTAGATTCTTGAATATACATGCAAAATTCAGCGTTTAGTTTATCTTCAGGAGGACTGACTGGATCTACAAGGCCTTGGTTTCAACTAGTGGCAGTCAGCTCAGCTCCATTAAACACCAGTGTATGAAGTGAGGTGGCCTGTAAATGCCAGTATCTATCTAGTACATACGAAATGCTGAGGGTCTTCTGAAAGCTATTTTGTGCCCTGATTTAAGACAAAAGAGGACTTCCCTTCCCTATTACCAATAACTGAATTAAAATCTACTGATGTTTCTCAAATTGTTAGCTAAACAAACAACAACAACAAAACAACATTTTAATGATGTTACTGTGAAATGGAAGAATGATTTGGAGACATAATTATACAATCGGTAATTAAAGGGTGATTTTACTGCAGAAAACATTCCCTAACCTATCAAACAATGTATTTCAAATATACAATAAGATACTTACTCAAATATACCTCTTCATATACAGACATTAACTGGGGAAGAGGAAAGAAGCAGTTAGACCTAGAGTTCTGAGGGAGAAAGTGTTTTAATAAGGTAAACTTTCCTTCCATTTCTTCAAGGACATGGGGTTGATTCTTTTTCAGAAAAAACAAACAAACAAACAACAAAAAACAAAACAAAACAAAAACCAACAAGCCAGCTTGTTTATTTGGTCCTTCTTCATTGTACTATTCATCATACCATCCATAAATCCTGTAACTGCAGTCTTAATCAAACTTTTTCTATGGTTGCTTATGGTGGTTGAAAGAGTTCCATTACAAGAGTTGCATTCATTTTTGGAACTTCTAATAGGAAATACAGAATTTATTTCCCATGTGAAAGACATGAATAGCTTTCTCTCTTCTTCCTTCTCCTCTTCTCTTCAAGTTAGTGAAAAAAATCTGTATCTTAATCTTAAGTTCTTATAACCACAGATCTTTGTAATTAGAAGCTTGAAATGGCTCAGGGAACAAACATGGGATTTGAAGCCAAATCTTGTCAAGACAGAAACTGCTGTAGCTTCTGAGTCTAAGGGAACGTAGTGATTATGAAAGAACAACTTATTAACTGAAAGAACTAGCTGAAAGAACAACTAATTGTGGAGACCACTCCATTATATGGGGCAGGGTGACCTCAGTTTTGTCTTCCTACACAGTCCTTGAACCCTCTTGTTGAAGCAAACTGAAAACTTTCAAATTCTTAAGCAGTAACCTCATAAATCACTTAAAATGCTCTAGTGGTAGAAGTCATAGCGCTAGTATAGATGTTTTACATCCTCCTAATAGAAACCTTCTCCATGTAACTTCTACACATTTACTAGCAATCTGATAATCAAATTTTAATAAAACTTCTTGTGAATTTTTTTTCTGCAGAAATTGTTGCTTAGAGAAATGTGTAATTTCTGGAGTCTCAGTCAGAAAACAGGAAAAAGAACAGCTCTGAAAGCACTAATTAAGCTCTACATGCAACCTCAGCTATGCCATTTGAGAATTTGGATATTTTGTTAGCAGGCAGATTTAAATTGTAAAAGTGAATAACCCATTATCACTCATAAAAAAAAATCTCAAGACTATTTAAGGTGGTGCATCTGAGCATGATTTAAAGCAAAACAAGTTCTGAACAGAGCAGGTGGCAGCATATGGGAAGTGAACGAAAGTATTCAGGGATTAGGAGTTACTTAGTGTATATTCGTGAGTGCTGTTATTCCTGTTTAAGGCATGGGAACTGAGAATGCTTTAAGCATTAAACAATCTTCAGCTGGTCAGCTGCTTAACGTTTAACCACTATCTGTGTCTGCTCAATCTCAAAACTGTATCAGTTAAGTTGCCTAGAATATAAAATACTAGTTGGTTTTTCTGGTTATGACCTTCACCATATAAACTTATTTGACAATTTAAATATTCTTCATGAGTCTTCTCCCTGGAAAAATAAATTGGTCTCTATCAATAATAAAATAACTAATACACACAAAATCTGGTGTCTGCCTTTTTCCATCATCCAGCCCAAAGCACAGAAGCCTGTAACCTCTCCCTGTTTCATTTTGTGATTAAAATATTTCTCAGTTGACCATTTCCTCTACTGTTGGCAGGGCAGAGTGAGGAGTAGAAATGTCCTAGGCTCTGTGCAGCACTGCCCCCCTGCACCTAAAACACAGGTGTGTTATCAGCATTATTCTCATCTTAAATCCATTACACAGCAACATAGCAGCTACTAGGAAGAAAACTAACTCTACCCAGTTGAAACCAGGACAGCAGTGACTGATGCTGACCCTGTGGTCATTGTGGTCAATGTGCCTTCATTTAAAAGCACTATTTTTGTTAAACATTCTTTTGCAGTTACACAGATAAGGGGAAGTCAGAAGACGTAATAACCATAATTTTTTCAAAGTCACTAACAATTAATTAGTTCAGCCATCTGCATGCATCTGGATTCCCAAAGGTACACAGGATTGCTATTTCGCAGCAACCGGGCACGCTTTTAAGCTGGAGTTTGGAGAGGACCACCTCTCACCCCACACTGCTAGCAGGAGCAGCTTGGGAAGTTCATGAAGTTCAGAAACTTTGCTTAGAAATTTTACTTGTACATACTGCTGTTTTTGCATGCTTTACCAGAATGGGGCAACTCCTCTGTTTGAACCAATCTAATGTTGGCAAGCACATATCTCTGGAACAGCCCAGATTCCAGATAATCAATCATTTGATCAGTAGCTACTTGAGATAGTTGCTTTCCATTGCATATTGGCAACCCACTTCCACATGGTGAAGGAGATAAACCATTGTTGCAGTGCTGGAGTCCAGGCATATTAAAGCCTCAAAATCTTTCCTACTTTATCCTGGAATCCATCTATCCACAGACTCTGCTGAAGGCTGAGGAATGTATGTGATGCTGGCCAAGCAGTGAGGTCCTTCGGTGGAACACAGTTGCTGTTAGAACAGCTGAAGGCTGCTTGCTGTTAGAACAACTACAAGCTACTTGCTGTTAGAACAACTACAAGCTACTTCTCTCTCTTTCCAGCTTTTTAGCGAAAAAAAAAACTTTACTGAAATCTCTCAAAAACAAAACAGTTACAAAGCAAATGGAAAACTGAGCATTTTCTCTAACATCCGTGTTGAGAAGAAAATGAGAAGTTAGTATGTGAAAGATGAAAAACTCCTCCTGGAAATACAGGGGAGCTTCTTTTCTTCTCCCTCAACTCAGCAGGTGTTCTGCCCTTGGAGGTGTAGGATGGAGACACATTAAAAGGGATGTGGCTGTAGCATCAAAGAGATGTCTTTCTCAAACAACACAGCCAGAGAAGGTACAGTTGTTTTTCTGTTGGTGCCTGCCTGTTACTCCAATGATCCACTTATCTTGCTCTGACAAGACAACTGGTTAAATTCCTTCCCTAAGAAACAAAGCATTCACAGATAATTCACGTAGGTGTCTGTGCTGTTTTTCTCCAGTGTTGACTGTGTGGAGGACTGAGAAAAGGAACCCATTTGAAGGCTCAGACTTCTTTCTCCGTTGCATCCAATCCAAAACCTACAAAAATATAGCACTTTAGCACTTGCTGTGAGTGAACGAGTGTGACTTACCAGGAATCAAGATTCTCAAAGGAAACCAGCTACTTTGTCTGCTTTGCCTTTCTGTCACAGCTTACTATTTCAGGAGCCACACTTACATCTCAAAAGGGCCTATGAGTCACGAAAATCATTCTGAATCACAAAAAAAACAATCTTGCTTTTGCCACGTGTGAAAAAAAGTATCTTAGCCATGAACGCTTCCAGGCAGCATATAATCAGGTGGATATGTGCATGTGAGATTTTCAAAGCTGAATTTCTGCACTTCCAATCAACAGCCTGCTGCTTGGTAATTGCAGATGCTAGGGGAGACAGTAGTAGATGCTGGTAGCACCTCGTCTAAAAGAAAAGAGGGACCTCCTGAATCCTCCCAGTGGTAAAGGGACATGAGACAGAGCAGATCATTAACAGGCTGATCATATGTCCTATCTCCTGCACACAGACCATTCAGCCCTGGAAAGGTGCAGCTAAGGATCCTGAGTGAAGAAAATATCCTGGAAGCTGGGGAAGATCCTGACAGAGGCAAGCTCCAGGGATGCTCCTCACCATTAGCCTGCAGCATTTGAGGTGGGCAGCTTCCAGCAGCAGTGCAGCAGGAGCTGGCAATGGTCTCTGCCCAACCACCCTGTGTTGATGGTGTCCTTCCAGCTGGGGCTGGTTGGACTTTGGGAACACAGTGCTAGTAAGTGAGGGAATGAGTGTGCGAGTAACCTTACTTCCGCAGGTCTGAAACAGACCCTGTTACTCAGATTCACAATGAGCTGTCGTTTAACTTGCTTCATCTGTAACAGCCTGGCAGGTTACTCCATAGATATTTTGGTGGATTCTGGAAGTGTTTCTGAGCTGACATTTAATAGTATGTGCCAGCTGATGCACACAAATGCTCTGTAGTAGAGATCCCACTGCTCTTCTGTTCAAGTATCAAAAAGTGATGAAACAAAAACAACAGCAACAGCATCAAACCCAACCAATAACCCCAGTGTTTTTTATTGTTTTTCTGAGTTTTTGAATAAGAATTTTCTGCTGCAGTGGAATTATAAAATGCAAAAATAAAAAGCAAATTCTGTTTTCAATAAAAAACTGAAAATTCAGAAAAAAAATCTTCACATTGAATGTTTAGCAAATGCATTTTATCAGATAAAACACAACATGGAATACCACACACAGTCTGCCACTGACCAGCAACTCATTACCAGCCACACAAATATCTAAACATACTAAAAATGCAGAAGTGCATTATGTTGTGTGTCTCTCACAGTTCTTCAGATGGTTGTGGTTTGCCTTACCCTATTGTTACCAGCCATTTGGAAGAAAGTGCAAAATCATCACTGATACAGTTCATAAGAGACAGGAAGGTTGGAGTGTAGTAAGTGACAGAGAGTACAGTTCTCTGATCTGAACAGCTTAACTACCTTGTCTCAAAGAAGTAGGCCATACTTCAACATAAACAATCATACAGTGTTTGCTAAGGAATAAGGAACATAGAGTATATTTCTTTAGCTGCTAATTATACCATAGGCTTGACTGTGATCAATATTTGAGTGAATCTGATTTCCTAGTGCAGTAGCAGGAGAAAAATCACAAATATGCTAGTTTCAGATGTATAAATAGGAACATTACATAACCTCTGCATTTAGCATTAGCACGATTGCTTCTGGCATACTATGTCCAGTTCTCAGTGTCCATGAAAGACACTGAAATCAGAGGTGATCGAGAAAAGAGCCATCAGAACATTGAAGGATAGGAAAACAAGTTATGAAGTAAAATGACAACAAGCACTATCTATTTAGCTTTTCAAGGGAAAGGAATGAGTCTGTTCGATCACAACCTAAAAGCACACCAGCATTCATAGAGGGTTCTTCTAATCAGTATAAAATACTGCTTGTCTGGGAATCCAAGGTACAAAAATTCAGACTACAAATAACATGGTTTTTTTTGTTTGTTTGTTTTTATAAGGAAGGTAATTAGCAGTAATAATAATTTGGCATTAAGGGTCTTAAGGCATAATGTCTTACTAAGGGTCATGATGAATTCTCCAATACTGGAAAATTCTATATCAAAAAACTTCAAGAGAAGTATTAAAACATGAGTAACATGATTGTGCATATTATGTAGGTTGCTCTGAAAGTAAGGCCTCCTATTTACTTCCATGGAAATGACAGCAGCTACAAAGAGCACAATAACAATTCTTGATAGATTGAATTCTGAGACACAAAACACTATTTTTCAACATTGTCATCACTATTAGCTATGCATTTTTGCCAGTGTTGAACAAGAGCTCGCATGCTTTGCTTGTAAAAATCCACACCGGCAGAGGTGACACACTGTCACTATTGTCACTGCTGAAACACACCACCCACTGCACCACTGTGCTCACGTCCACTGTTTGGTGTCCATAAAAGTTCAGCAAGTGTTGGTGATGTCAGAGTGCCATTTTTTTCTGCATAAAGGAATTCACTGACACCTCTTTCCTTCATATGAACTGCCATGTCAGGTGCCATTCTGTCAAACTGCTCTTCTGCTGCCATCAGTCACATGGCAACAAAATGCAATGGAATATGGATAGGAAGGTTCAGCTCCTACTGCCATACCACCAATATCCACCTCTGACATTGTGGGCCAACATAATACAATAGGAGGCATTGTTTTAAGGTCAGTTTTTACACATAGATGATCAGACAGTACTACAATTATACCTTCTTTACTCCTATACATTTAGCTGCGTGTATAGATGCAGAAAACAGTGTGAAAGTGCATTATAATGCACATACTGTAAGAACCTAAAGTGCAGTGTGTTTCAACTTGAAATGTGAAATACAAAGGGGATCTCTTGGTAATGCTGACATGAAAAGCTGAAAACCATTCTTTAAAAGAAAAACGGGAATTTTACTTATTAAGGAGGTCTAATGAAAATACTGTATAAATCATAGAAATCCTTTAATGCAGCAGACCAGCAAGCAAATTTGAAAATAAATCCCTATGCAATGGAAAGATTGCATGGTCAACAGGAGCCATGGGAAGACAGTATTGAAAAGATGCTTTTTTACCATGCTGGTCTATAAAACATGATGAAAAAATAAAGAATGACAGGAGTAGCACAACAGTACTTTGCAAAAAAGGAGCACTGATCCAATGATTCTTATCACAGAGGCGTGGCTGCCATGATAGGTTTCCACATTGTGTCATTCTGCTTTGTAGCACTATGCTGTCTGCATACATGTTCATAATGTTGCAGCCAGCATGGCTCCTCCACAGCTTTCGTGTTTCCAGCAGGACTGTTTTGCCTTGGCACTGCTCTCAGGAGAAACCTTCCGATACTTTTGTGAATTCTGCCAGAACTCCTTTCTGAAGGTGTCAACAAGAACGTGGGGCATATGACTGTGCTTCTCAGATAACAACTTGAGTTTCACGAGAAAGGACACCATAAAATGTCAAGCACCACTACTGAGAAGGAAAAAAAAAAAGAAGTATCTCCAGAAGTAGGCAGATTCTCAATATCTTCAAGATACCACCTTACAAGTGTGCCTGAAAGGGCAAAGAAATTTGATTTGATGCTCTTTGTTGCAGTCCTAGGATTTCAATACCACAGTCTGTTCACCAGCAACACAGATCGTGCTAGTTGCTGCCCCTAGGTACATGTAATGTGCTGACATCTTGCAGTTGATTCCCATTTGAGTATGTCTATGCTGGATAAGTGAAATCCGATTTCTGCACTGCATATTGCCTTGTCATTGCTAACAGAATCCTGCTGGGCACATTTAAAGGGAAAGTGTCTGGAGGACCCTGTAGACACATTGCTAGTGAGGATCTCTGTGTGCCTTTCCTCACAGAATGTTGTCATGAATTCCCTGACACCAAGAGGGAAACCACACTAACGCACAAGTGGTACACAGAATGGATCCTGTATGACTGTTAAGTATAGACACAAGACAAATCTGCACTTAAAAAAAAAAAAAAAAAAAGTCTAAGAAATTTGCATCTTCACTGCAGTAAATAGCTAACACAAACAGACTGACTTAAGTCCCACTATGGCATACACTTGTAGCAATCCGCTTTATACCACTGAGTCAGTAAGCATGGTAAAACAGTAATCTTTCACAACAGTGAAAACCCAGAAAAACACACAGGCAAAATGCACACACACACACAAGAAAAAAAGGACTAGGAAAATGGATACAGAGAAGATTAATGGCCTTTTATTTTTATTTTTATTTTTTTTTTGCAGCCTTTGTAAACCATGCTTTCTAACACATCACAATCCCAACAGAAGTTCCTGACTACTACTCAAGGTTATAGGGCTACCTAGTACACAGTATCCTGTAAAAGCCTACAAGGAAAGATGTGAGGTTGTGAAACACTTGGCAGACAGTAATAAATTTAGCCTACATTTCAGTGATGAGTATTCCACCTTTTCTCACTCACTGAATAATTGTGTTTTGGGAGGCAAAAGGAATCTTACTGATTTCTCAGATTGAATGAGGGTAAACAGCATGGACATACTCATCCATGTAATTGTTATTATCAGTGAGTTCCTTTCTTTCTCCTCCCTTCCTTCTTCCCTCCCTTTCCTCTCCCACTGCATCTCTAAGAGGAACTGTTAGGAAATTAGAAATGTCGTATACCTCAAATAAGAACATGATGCTTTGAAATCCCCTTCTTTGGATGAACAAAAAAAATATACACTTTCAGACAACTGAGCACAGAAATGAAATCCTTTTCATTTCCAAAGCTGGTAGTCTATGAAACTATGCACCTGTGAGCGAATACATTTGCCATTTCAGTTACCCATTACACTATCACCACTGGAATTCAACAACTGAATTTTAAACTTTTATTTTTACTTTTATTCTCTCAGCGTATCTATATTTGTTTTAATTTTTTT
>VXAB01000404.1:49893-80684 GCA_013399175.1 Odontophorus gujanensis
AAAGTGGTATTATTTTTATATTTCTAGTAGAATTCCTCCAATCTGATCACAAAATCTTTTGGAATGACTTTACTATTTAACTAGTACACATGAAGAGGTCTTTCCTACAGCTTAGAAATGCAACTTCTGGTCAATAATTCTGCAATTTTACAGGAGTATGCACATATTATTATTTACATTTCTAAGCTAGATTACTCATTGTTTTTCACAGCTCACAAAACAATTTAACAGAAAATGATTTCCATCATTAACTGGAATTGGATTATCAGTCACCACTGGCAGGCAAGGTTAGAGATGGAAGAAGTCATTTGCTCTTTTCCTCCAGCAGGAGAGATGTTCTTGTGTGGGCAGCATAAAGAGAATGCCAGTAAGAACTGCTCATTTCAATTCCTTGTGACAATTTATTTTTGTCTATGTCTTAAGGGTTTTATCTTCTGTTAGCAATGTTAAGTTAGGTAAAAGTCACATCACTGATATAACCTCGAACCATAATGTTTGGTTTTAATGGTTTTAAGCATGAAAATAAGGTTAGCAAGTAAAACAGTTAAATACAGTAGTTTATGATTATGTCTGTAAGTCATCTGATTCTGTTCTCTCTATTACATTCGTTGCATTTACCAGGCAACAGAATTCCACAGGTAGAATTTTCCAGGTGAAAGGCCTCAGCCAGCTACACCTAATCTTGGTACAATTTGTTGCCAGCAAGTGTCCAGAAGATATCTAAGTTCTGCTCCGTTCCTTCTTAACACAATAGAAGGGAAGTCTAGCAAGACTATTGATGGATGCTGTCCATCTTGTGCAAACTGAAAACACATTTGCTGACAAAATCTTTTGGCATGTTTCACTCATTGACGCTTGTAGCTCTAGTATACAGCTGAGCTTTACTGACATTCATGAATTTTACTGATAGTCATGTAGTATTCCTTGCTTTCTGATGAACACCTTTGATTTAATTACTACAATTCTTCTTAGCAACAAGCCTAGGTAACAAATCAGAAAATCTTTATCAGTGTTAAGACAAATACAGTCAATTTGAACTTCAAGTAAATAGACATAGATCATTCTGAAAGTAATACCTCCTATTTATTTTCATGGACAGACACAAAGAACACAGTAACACTATTTGATAGATCATATTCTCATCCACAAAACTCTATTTTTCAATGTAGTCACTAGCTATGCATTTCAAAGCCAGCAATGAACAAGAGCAGGCATGCTGGGTTCATAAGAATCAGCACAGCCATACCATCACCATCTGCCTCCAAGTCATAACCCAACTCAGTAAAATTAGAGGCATTACTGCTAGAGAAGCCCTTGCATATCAAAAGACAAGTCAAGGCAAGTAAGATCTTTACATTCTAGTAATGGGATGCTTTATGACAGTACTATACCAGCACTGTACTCTTTTGAAGATGTGAGACATCAGAAGGACTGAGCTGAGTCTGAGCATGGCCTTTCCAAGCTTGTGCAGACTTGAGGACCCAGGGCTGACACTTCAGCTCAGGACCTACAGGGAGCTCTGTCTGGGGTGGTCAATGTGGACCTTATCCGTAAGATCCCTGTTCTTACTCTTCTTGTGTGGGGTAATTTTCTGTATTAGGTAGGTTTGGAAAAGTAAGATATTGTTAATGGATGTTGATTTTATAAATGTTTCAGGGGACACAAAGGGTTTGAATTAGCCTGTACTAGGTTAACATCAGCTCCCAGCCTTCATTTTGCACAGACCTCAGACTGGATACTTGTCATGCTTCACTTTTCCTTTTTCTGAACAGCTCTAAGTATTTGCTGCACACTCAGTGCTTAAATTTTTGGGCAAAAATCATTCAATAGCAGAGAAATTACACTTTGTTTTGCCATTGACTTAGTTGCTATGTCACAAATTATACATGGGGTACATTTTGACAATCAAATGAAATAAGAACAAGCACTTCTGTGTCAGAACAATAATTATTGTGCCCTTAATGCTCATGCTTTGCAAGTACTTATCGCAGCAGAGTCCTGAAGACAGAAGCTTTTGTTTGGTGACATGTACACAATTAACTATTTTCTGAAAGCAGAGGGAAAAACAAGTTCCATTTGGTTACATTTCTCAGATATTTAGGATCAACTTATGTGCTCCAAAACTTTGAAACAAGGCACCAAATTCTTGCTTTGCACATTGCACCATGTGAGACAGAAGTTCAGAAAGTGTAAATGGCAATGAGGATAAGGATTTTAATCCAGGTGAAATCTATCTTTGTGCTCCTAGATGAACACTGACTGAGTATCTTGGAGTTTTCCAGCTTCAGGACTCAGACGAATTTCAGAAGTTGGCTAAAAGACGACAACTCAAAAGACAAAGAGCATATGAAATGTTTCTCAATGGTGCGATAGAAAATTTTAACAGCACTAGATCAAAGTACAGTGATTACATACTGTAACATGAAGATGTTAAGGCATGATGATTTCAAACTGCTTCTAAAGCTAAGCTTTATTTTAAAATGCTCTTTAAGTAAGGTATTTCATATTTTTTAGTAAGTTAAGTGTTCTCATTCTAGACCCTTAACCATTTCACAAAATAAATAAATAAATGAAGATTTTGTATCTTGATTAGTAAGTAACAATCACATCACAGCATTCATCTTCCATCCCAGCAGGTATTGCCTAGCCTAGTGTATCCCACTGAAACAAAACACACTTCAGTGTTACCTGCTAACATTATCTTTGAAGGATGACTCAGTGTTCCATGGCTGGCCAAGTCTTCACTTTCCCACCTGCCCTTGAAAAGGTCTCCTAGGGTTTCTCACACTGCAGCTGAAAAAAAACAAAACACTCTACCACTTCTTATAACAGAAAAATTAAGTACATTCATAGGGTTTAGAATTCACTTATGTCAATAAATTGGTCCTTAACAGCTTTGATATTGTTTTTTCTCCTTAAATATGTGGGTGGGATATAATATTTTCTGATTTCTTCTCCTGCATAACTGTAGGTTGGATTCAATCTCACTGAAGCTGCTTTGTGTACTCTTTGTGTAGCGCACCTGGAGGTAACCCAGCAGTCTCAAATGCTCAGAAGTAGCACACATTCCCATCAGAGGCAAGTGAGGGCTTAACCAGAAGCACTGAATTAGTGTGTTCAATGAGTTCTGCTGAGTACTGTTTTGGACAGCAGTGTGCCTATGTCTGCCATCCTGAAAGCTCAAGACGTGGAGACAAGAAGCACATATAGGCAAATGCAAGTCCAGTAAAGCACATGAGTTCCAAGGGCAGAATAAGCAGAGCATGCAGCTTGGCCTCACTGGGCCTTGGAAAACAGGGCAAGCTCCTGCCACAGGGAGAGGCAGGTTGTGTCAAACAGCGTCCATTGCTGGGGAAAAGTTTTCATTCTGTTCACGGGAGGAGTGGTGAGCTTACCTCTGCAGGTCTTGGTCTCTGTACACCCCACTTCTCTGCTCTTCTCCCTTTACCTTCTGGCTTTCAGTGGCAATAACAGTCTACTGCTCACTCCTTGTCCTTCATAAAACAAAAGGCAATTTTTTCCGCTTGGGGCATCAGCTTAGAATACAGATAGGTTCAGCTACAGCCTTAATGAACCCAGGAGTATCACCCTGAGAAACTTCTTTGCAAGAAGCCTTTTGCAAGTGCTAATTTAACAGATTACTTGTGCTTTTCGTTTTTTTTTTTCTTTTCCATTTATTACTCTACAGTTGAAGAAAGCACAAAGTATTAATCGTCTTGAAAGTAAACAGAATTGCATGAAAGATTATCATGCCAATTTCCTTTGTAAACTAAATTAACTGGTTTGTTTTGTCTTGCAAGCTCAACAGGTCAAAGAGCTTAGAATTACAATGAAAAACTACCAGGTGTCTTAAAAATCCATTTTTTCTCGTTGGCATCTTTTTTTAAATGCAAGACCTCTCATGAGAAGTTAGCAATATCAGAATGTAAGTCCACCTTATTTAGGATACTCCTTACAGCTTGCTGACAGCAAAGTCAGGGTATGATCTTCATCTGGTTTCAGTATGATCATATGGATTTAAACTTGCTTAACAGTAGCCTAAAAGATTCTCGCTCAAAAAAAAAAAAAAAAAAAAAAAAGAAAAAAANAAAAAAAAAAAAAAAAAAAGCAAGATAAATGCTGATCATGAGCACATGGCAGATCAAAATCACATTAATTCTGTGCTTTCCCACTGTGCCTTTTTCTCCTTCCACAGTGATCTGGAGAGCTTGTAGAAAAAAAATAACCTCTGTTGCGAGTTTGTACATTGTCAGCACAGAGGGAAGGGTAAAGGTCTTTAATGGCAAACTTAACATTGCAGCTTTGAGATGAATAGTGCCAGCGCCCGGGTGCCAAGTTCATTCATCACCTGGATGCCTGATGGAGGAAGCTGGTTTCTGATGGGAGTTCAGAGGACACTCACGGCCTTAACCCTGCATGCAATACCCTGGCCCTGTGAAGCCTTATCCTAGTATTCTCACTAGTGATGCTCTTAGCATATAGCATTGTAGAATCATAGAATTGAGTTGGAAGGGATCCTTTAAGTCCACCTAGTCCAACTGCCCTGCAACGAACAGGGACACCTACAGCTCCATCAGGTTACTCAGAACCCAGTCCAGCCTGACCATGAAAATCTCCAGGGACAGGTCAACCTCCATGTCTCTGAGCAACCTGCTCCAATGCTTCACCATCCTTACTGTGAAAAACTTTTTCTTTATACCCAGCTTAAACCTCCCTTCTGGACGTATGTGTTGTTTTTCAACTTAGTTGCTTTTCAACTGCACTGGAAGTGCAGTTCTCTGGCTTAACAATGTTCATTTATCTCTGCTTTCTGCTTCTTTGTGTCCTTTTTCACTCACCCTGAAGACCACCACCATTGAGTGAGGCAGTTGCCTGCTTCCTTCAGTTCAGACGCCTGGGCTAGCATCCATTTCTCGCTGCTGTACCTACCAACAAGCTGCCCAGGAGCTGAGGAAAGTCTGCGAGAGGTCTGAGTACAGAACGAAGCGGTAAGCGCCATTTAGCGATACCTGACACACATCTAATGAGTGCCACACTGAAACTCAGGTCAAGTCCTCCGAAAACGTCCAACAGACTTGTCAGCGCCCCGGGCTCAGCGCAACAGGTGCCAGCAGCACCGCGAAGCCCTGCCGACGAAACTTCGCGACTCGACCTCCTCTTTTTCTCCCTACCCCCCACTACTCCGCGGCCACGCGGCGGGGTCGGACCCAGGCTCTGCGCGGGGCGGGGGCCGCCGAAACCCCTCCCCGCGGGGCAAGTCTCCAGGGGGTGGGGAGATGGTGACAGCTCCAGGAAGCCGCGCTCGGCAGCGGCAGACAGAGGGGAGCAGGCGGGAAGCTGCGACAGTCGCACCGAGGAAGCCGTCCCCACTATGGACTCCCCTCAGCGCTCGCCGCTCGCCCATGTCTTCAGGGGCACCTTCGTGCACTCCCGCCTCGATGTGCCCATGGAGATCCTGCACGGCCGCTTGCTGGGGGTGGACGACAGCGGCACGGTGAGCGGCACGGGGCGATGCGGGCACCGCCGCCGTCCGGGGGCGGGCGGCAAACGGGAACCGGCCCGCTCGAGGAGGGAGGCGGAAGGGGTCGGTGTCTGTGAGGTGATTGAGGGGGATGGGGAGGGAGCATTGCGTCCACGGGGAGCCCAAACCTTCTGCGGGGCGCTGGGTGTGCTCAGAGCGGCTGCAGCGGGGCTGTGCTCAGGTGGTCTCTGTTTTCGTTCAGCCGTACAGGTGAGTTTCTTATTCGCTGCGCCAAAGCAGTGGGGATGGTTGTAGGTAATTGCCGCGTCCCCCTTCCCCCGTACAGTGATTTTTTGTTTATTTTTTCTTCTTTTTACAAGAAAAAAAACATGGGATGTCCCCGTGAAAAGTTAGAGGAACGGTACCGCTGGGCATGTTAATGGCACAAACCGCGTCTAGAGCGGTGTGATAACACTGATAGCGCAGGGCCGGTCCCGGCAGGAAGCTGGATTGCCCTCGGCATTGTCACCGTTGCCTAAGCAGAGCAGGGATTTCGTCTAGATTAGTAGTACATGTAGCAGCCCTATGTATAAAGGAAAAAGTCATTTTCCTGCCTTCTGATGTGCATCAGAATGCAGTTGCATTAGGCTTCGGTAACGTTTGAATTACATGGAAAGTACACTGTTAGCTCCTTCAGTTTTCCTTCATCACCCACACAAGTCCACAAAGGCCTCTTTCAGGACAGTCCCCCTGCAACTATTCCGACTCTGGCCTGCGGCATAGCAGAGTCCCTGATAAACTGTATAGGAGGTGAATAAAACCTTAGAAAGCTAAGTGTTGGGTGATGTCAACTAAAAGCAGTACAGCTGAATGAATAAAGGGTTTGGTTTGTGTAACTTAGGTGCAGGAAGCAGAAACTTCTCTCTCATCTTGCTGTCTTAGCGTTAATTCTTGGTAAAAGATCACTTAGCAAATTAATGTTTTTAAGGGATTTTCTTGAAAAACACACACTCTACCAATGTGCCAGATTGTGTCTATTGATTTCTGCCTCAGGAGAGTCAGTCTCCTCCTCAGGAAATATACGAGACCTGCCTGTACACCTACCATTGCAGCCTGCTGTAAGGAACCTGCTTTGGCAGGAGGGTTACACTGGGTGAACTCTAGAGGTCCCTTCCAGCACCTACAATTATGTGCTGCTGTGATTTTCTCCCCTTCTCTTGGTGAACATGGCTGTGTTTGCCATGGATATGTTGACACATTCTCTCACAGTTGTTTAAAAAAAATATCTGGTAAAACACTACTGTCCAAAAGGAAGACTTTCACCAGAATAGAGTGATTAAGGACTTTCAAAGTCTTCTCTTCTTGAGAATTCTTGATGTTTTAATTTTCCAGGATCTGACACAGTGAGGTTTGTTAGCCTTTAGCCTGTTTTCATAATTGTGCCACGTGCAGAACTTCCACTGTAATCAGTGAATATGTCCTTTATGAGAAGTACATGGTACTTTGAAAATTTTTACCTCTTTTGTCCAGAAACACACCAATCCTATTTTGCTATTGTTTCCAAAGTATTAAGGTTAACTAGGTTTACATTAGCTTAACTTTTGCCTAACATTGCTGAAGAGGTGGACAGATCAGCTTTTGTGGACAGCCAGGTCCTGTCCTCACAGCAACAGGAACACACAGCCAGTGCACAGAGTACTGCTTGGTTTCCTGTTGCACGCAGGGACACGTGGCTGTGGAGCCACAGATGGAGTGTCAGCTCTCTTTGCTTTGCCTGCAGATGAAAAGGGAGCTTTAGCAAAGAAAGCACTGCCGTCAGAATTGCAGACCCAAGTTATTCTAAGTTAAGAAAATAAGCTTCTGTTTAGTTGAGTGGTTTGCAGAGCAGCACGGTGCTCTTGAGGAGCTGCCAATAGAAAGAGTAGCATTCCTCAAGGTAAGTAAAATAAAGTCAGCCGCAGACTGTGAGCTATCATTGAAATGGTGGTGTGAATAATACAGCTGTGTAAAGTATTAAGATAGTGGAACAAATATCGAGATAAAAGCTCCTCGTGAATGTCTAGAAGTAATAAATGCTGAGGAAGAAGTGTTGATATTGTCAAGCATTGGCAGTGTGGTTTACACCAGCTGGGACAGCAAGTGTGTGTTAGCTGCAAGGGGAGGAAGGTATCAAGTCAACAACAGCCACTTGGGAGTCATTGCTTTCACCTTCTCAGCAGTTTGGGCTGTTGAGTTTTTGAGTAGCAGAGTCTGATAAGTGCTGCTGTCTCTCATCGCGCCTTGTATTTCAGTTTTGAAAACTAGATAATTAATAGGCATCACATCTCTGATCATCAAAGTGCCAAATATGGTAGCTTCACTAAACAGTGCTGGCAGCAACCCATCGAGGCCAAGAATAGGACAAAATGATTGGAGGCAGGAAACAGCTGTGTGTTAATGCCAGCAGATGACCGTTATGGGCACAGAGAGAGATAATGAAGGATGTGGGAGGGAGAGAAGAAAGGACCTGTTGCCTGTTACTCATGTTCAACTCAGTGTCATAGCTGAAACAGAGTAATATACATACTGCTGGATCCAGAAAAAGCATGTTTCATAGGGCAATATGAGTAGGCACTTTCCACTCTTTTGGTAGCAAATTTACACTGTGATGCTTGGAGGCACTCAGGGTTTACTGTATCAGGGTTAATGCATAATTATGGGCCATCTATGTGCTGATGTTGTGTAGGGCTTTGGACATCTCCTGAAATTAAGAAAAGAGGCTGAACTGGTTGCCAGGATAAGGACTGCTCAGACCATCATCTTCTGATCAGTTAGACCCATCATGCTGATAGCACATCACAACTTAAGTTGTGAAGCTGTTAGCAGGTGTTAGCATCTGTTGATCTGATTTTTGTGATAATACTTTTCCAAATTGATGGTTATTGTCCTTTGTCTTCCTTCTTCACAAGGGGAAATTCACAGTCCTAACAGTGTACTTCTCTGATTCTGTAGTGACATTGGCACAGAATTTCTTCTTGTCTTCATGATGACAGGATGTAGTACTAGTTAAAAGGTTTGGTTCCCAGTGAACCATGGCAGCTATATTGAATGTGCAAGCAAATACTCAGGAGAATGTGCAAGTCTGGGACATCAAAGGCTTTAAGGAGCTCACTGTTAAAAAGCTGGGCAAAACAAAGGCCTCATAAAGCAGTGGAGAATGTCTCTTGCAAAACCAAGCAGTTCTACTGGGAAGTTTGTTTGAATGCAGACGTCCTGTTTATTCATCCACAGCACTGGTCCCATCCCTTGGGAAATATTTTGTCATTTCTTCCATAATTTGTGTGTTTTTGTTTATCTGCCCTTTAAGAGTATGTAATAGTCACTTTTCCATGGCAACACCTGTTTCCAGCATTTGCCTTTTTTTTTTTTTTTTGGTTTAGCAGCTCTAACATTAGTCATTCTGAATCCATTTTTACTTCAGCATCTGAGTGACATTTTCTTTATTGCTCATCAGAAATGTAGGTAGGACTGTACTTTAAGCCCTCAGCAGATAGGGCAATTGAACTGGCTGAAGGGTCTGAACATCCTTCTTGAGAAGGAAGGAGACACTTCTTTGTGTGAACCTGTAATGGACTATAACCTTGCAATTATTTTTGGTGTGATGTCTATTGATACAGTTTGATATTAATAGCTTCTTTTCTGAATAAAAGCGTAAAACCTGCTCTTTAGACAAGGTAAAAAACCCAAACCTTTGTGTTCAGTAAAAGACCAGTCTTAAGCTTAGAGGAAAAAGCTCTTAGTTACACCATGGGATGCAGAAGACCATATGTTATTTTTGGGCAGAAATTGTGGTTTGGCAAGAATTTATAGACTCTGAAAACCCAGAATATACTATCTTTGGTTGTGAGTGGCAGTGGGGTCCTCTGCTCTTCCAGTGCCATGGAAACCAGAATCCTTCCTGGAGTTTGTTCCATCTATCCCAGTGCCTGAGCTCCTGATCCTTGTTTCTTGCAAAGTTGTTGAGCCTGGCGTTGTCAGATGGGAGGACTGAAAAGCTGAGAATTCAGACTGCAAGAGTCATGTTTTTGATTAAAATACCACGAAATCTGAAAATAGAACTAAAGTGTGCTAAGTCTCTTAGTTGGCAACAGAAATGCTTTAGCAATGGAGCTCACGTCATCTGGGAGCAAAATGGGGATGAGTTACTTAAGACTGTAAGGTTGTGTTGGTTTTTTTGGTTTTTTTTTTTGGAAGATCTCAGGTATGTTTTTAATCTGTCCTGTAAAGTAAAAAAGATTATCTGCATTTTTTTTTGTTTATTTTAAATATTGTGCATTTAAAATAAACAACATTGAAGATATGAGCAGAAAGTTAGGAAATACTCAGCTCAGTGCAAGTCAGTCTTGGATAAAGTAATTAATTTTGACCCTTTCACTGTAATTACCTTCCAGTAAGAATGTCACCTACTTTGAAAAGTATTGACCATACTGCTGACATCATGATAGGTTATAGGAGTAATACGGATTACAGGTACAGGTGCAGCTCTGCTCATGTATTACTTCAGAATGAATTCATTCTTCTCTTACAAACAACTGGAGAGGGCTGTTCACTAGGTTATGAGTAGGTAGTTGAAAATCATAGCTGGTAGTCAGACTTCAGTGAAAACTTAACACTTTGTAGTAAGCATGTAACATTTGTTCTAAGATATGACTTCGACATCATCTAAAGATAATGTGGGATTTCTGCTTATATGACTGTCTTTTCCTTCCTTTCAGATTGTGTTTCTGGAGCAAGCTGATCAGCTGGAGCAACTGGCCAAGAAATGGGGATTCAAAACCTCTGACATAAGAGAACTGACTCATCAGTATGTGTTTTGTTCAGATCAACTGCACCAAATGCATTTCCATCTCTAAGCAAAGTAGTGTGGGTTCATGTGGATAAGTTTAGGCAGGGAACGTGTTAAATCCTGTCTCATGGGCAAAACTCACGCTCAGTTCTGTTGGAGTTTGTAGTTGAAGGGCTGCCTGCATCCTGCATGAGGCCTGCAGCACGAGCCTCTGCTTGTGTACTTTTTGCATTCTCCAGTTTGAGACTGCAGCCGTGTCTGAATTCTGCTGGCAGACTTGTACTGCACAGACCAAAATGCCATATTTAGTTTTTATGCATGACCTCTTTGGCTCGTACAGCAGTATCGAATAATGATCTTCCTTGATCTTCCAATTGTTCAGATGGTCGCCTTTGTTTTTTTACAATCATTTTCTGAGCAGGGAGCTGTGCGTAGCTAGCTTGAAACTCTAAACTTAATAAATGTAGATAGTCTTGACATTGCAGACACAAAACTGAATTCCTTGAGCTTTGACACACCTCCTTATAAAAACTAATAAAATTAAAGGATTAAACCTTCTAAAAAGAGGTCCTCATATTTCTTACTGTATTGCAGCATGAGTTTTTTGTTGTTGTTCATCCATTCAAATTCCTTACCTTCCTAGCAAGTTTTGGATTGTAACCACCATACTTTTACAGTAGCATAACTGTAAACAAGACATGGCTTAGGGACTAGAACTGCAGTGTAGCTTTAGAATTCAGTTATTGAAAAATCTGTATGCCTTGTTGGAACACTGATCATACAGAATATGTGAGTCATCTGATGTTTTTTTCACTTGAAATAGCCTGGGGAAAATGGAAGGTGCTGGGAATGTGGATCAGTCTGAGAAAGATCTTTCAACATTTCGAGCATACAGGGAAACAGAAAGAGGAGAAATTATAAAGAGATGAAATCACTGTTCATTCAGTAGCCAGGGAGAAGGAGGGAAGGCTGAGAGAAATTTTATCTTCTGGAAGATCCAGCACAAAACAAAATAATTGTAGCAACCTCCTAATGATATTGCTATACTCATCCCTGTTACTGTGTGAGTACTGCATGGCAACAAACTGTATTACATTTTCATTGTAAAGATACCATTCCTGTCAAGATACTGAAGAGAGATTTTTTTTCAGATCTGTATTTGTAGATAGCTGTCTGTTCTTCCATTAAACATTGAAACTCCTTGACTGAGTACATATATAGATGCGTAGATACAGAAACACGTAGCGGAAGAAAATTGAGATGCATGTAGTTACATTTTAGTAAATGAGGCTTTTTTAATATATCTGTATTAGGAAGCAAGAGTGAATCATCTTCAAGCGGAATCTTCTGTGGAGTCATATTATTTACTGTGAAGCCAGTTAGCCTTTCCTTCCTAGTATTCAGTCTTGGTAAATATTACACACAAATGAATTTGTCATGCTCTTACATTAATATCTAACCCCAGATTGTTTTCCTGACAGATAGTTGTCTGTTATTCTGTATAAATGTCAGCTACTTCATACAGAGTAAACAATTTCTACTTGCATCTTGTTCTTGTGGCTTTAGCTTAAACGTGCAGCTTAAAGCAAAACTACTTACCTTGAAAAAAACTGTGGACGTGTTTTACTATTGTATTTTTCTCTCCTATCCCCAGTGAATTCTTCATGCCAGGACTGGTTGATACCCACATTCATGCCCCTCAGTACTTATTTGCTGGTACAAGAGTAGATCTACCTCTTTTGCAGTGGTTAACTACTTACACATTCCCAACAGAAGCAAAATACAAAGACCGTGATTTTGCAGAAGAAGTGTACACCAGAGTTGTTGTAAGTATTGCAAATTGTTGTACACATTGACCACATTCATATTTTAAAATATATGTAAGTGTTCAGAAGGTCAGCAGTGATAGGAGAGCACTTTTCAATGTCATTAAAATCAGATAAAACTGACAACACACCCACTTGTTCTAACTGCTAGCTGATCTTGTTCTGCTGTTGTGGATAAGACTGTTCATTTAATCACACGATAGATTAACAAATCTTTTCTCATATCTGAGAAACGTCCAATAACATTATTTTTGTGACTTGTTTTAGTCACCCTTGAAAACATTTTTAATTACATGCTTTTATTTGTGTGGAATATGGAAAAGGCATCATTTGACTTCATGTTTATTAACTAATCTCTAGCCATTCTTCAAGATATACTTTGCATTGGATGTTCCACCTTCTATCTTGTTAAAGAAAGAATTCTCAAATTACATTCTAGCCAGAATCTAATTTAAGCCTATACTGTGGATAGGAAGTCAATACACTATGCATTAGTCCCCAAATCAAATGAAATTATAAATGACCTCATGACTTAACATAACTTTAAATGAGTCTTCCTCTGCTGTTATGTCCTCCAAAAGTAATATGAAGAGGAATCAGCTACCCTCTACTTTCAAATTGTGTAATTACATAAATAATTAAATTCCTCTCTGAGAAGTTCTCAGCTTACTTTTACCCTGGAGTTTGTTACTTTGGGTTCAGAGATAATGAGGGATTTGTGTAACTGGCTATTTTTTCAAGCCATGTAAGGCGCCAAAATGGAAACTACTATCATCTCTCCCAAACCTTGCTTTGCTAATGTTAGAAAAATTTTGCTTCACTTGAAGAAATGGAGAAGCTTTCCAAATGAGGAAATGACATAGATGACTGTCTCTTCGTGTTATTCAGTACAGTTTGAGCTAGACATAAGTCAGAATTCAATTTTCAGTTTGAATGAAGAAAATACAGACTGGTTTCTAGGGGTTTAGCAATTGTTAAAGACCTACACCACTTTGGAAGAGGAATTTTTGTATTTCTTAACATTCAGACTCTAAAAAAGCAATTATGAAATTAAAAATATATGTTTTACCTTCCCACTTGCCTGCAATTCCTGTGGAATTTCACGATAACTGAATGTTCTTGCAGTTTGAAATCAGACTGCTAGTTCTGCATTTTGATAGCTAGACTATTTTTTTCCAAATTGTTGAAACTGGTTTCTTTTTATAGAGACGAACTCTAAAGAATGGTACCACTACAGCTTGCTACTTTGCAACAATTTACACAGATACTTCTCTTCTTCTGGCTGACATTGTAGGTAAGACGACAGGAGTGAGTTTGGAAGACGTTGTGCTGACTGTTACTGAAGGAAACAGAAATTGGCCGTTCTAAACTAGCTAGATGTGTCCTTCAACTAAATTGATTTTTATTCATATTTTTTCTGTCAAGCTGTCTCTAAATCCAGCCCAGTTACCTTTCACTTAGTCATTTCTCTCCTGTTTGCTCCCTCTCTGCTTTCATTCTGTTTTTCATTCCTGAATCAGCAGCTGACTGAGCTTGAATGATATATGCTGAAGTTTTTCTTCAGCTGCAGTCCTCTGCTGTTTCCAGCTTCTTTGCTGTTTGGGGATTAAAGGGCTGAATGACAACAGGTGCAGGCAATGCTTTAATTTCACGATACTCTGAAGTTACAGTTGGAAGTCAGCATCAAAAGTCCCCACACACGCTTCATCTCATCCCTACTTTCTGTTCATGGTCACAGGTGGCTGCTTTTTCTATGGAAGTTTTATGTTTCTTGCAGGATATCTCAAAGGACAGCTCCCAAAGGAGAGTGATTTAATCAGAATCTCACCAAATATTTCCCAGTGTTTTTGATTTTGTAGGAAACCTAGAACTTTGAAGCCAACGTACTCTACCTCCCAGACATCAAAGACAGGCAAAAGAAATCCGATTTGGAAACATGTTTAAAAGCTTATGCATTTTGATAGTGTTACTCCTGAGTTCTCAGTCCTGGTATTGATAAATCCCTATATAGAAGTTAGAGGACCTCCAGCCACAAATGGGAGGCATGTTAGGACCCTCATTTCTTTTTCTTATGGAGGGAAGGTTTGTTGAGATCTTCATGGCTTTTTTCAGCTCAAAGTGCTCATCTGCTGGAGCTACTGTACTTTGATGCACAAGTTTCTTATCCTCTGCTCTGCAGCAGTCATCTTCGCTCACTGCTGCGAGGAATTCTGTTTGTTGTTCTCAATTGTAACTCAAAGATGGATATTGATGTAGAAAGGGAGAACTCCTACTTATCAAGTTTTCAAGTATAGCTGCATCTTGAAGATAACAAAATACCATGGATTCTTTTCATTCTAAATAAACTTCTCAGGGGGTGGGATTTACTATTTTGATTTCAATTCAGACTTTGATAGCAGTTTCTGTAGAGAACCAGTGGTTTTGAGTTTTATTTTCTTATGTATCTCAACAGACAAATTTGGGCAAAGAGCATTTGTTGGCAAAGTCTGTATGGATATAAATGACACTGTACCACAATACAAAGAGACTACAGCTGATTCTGTCCAAGAGATGGAAAGGTAAGATGATTAAATGGATGGCACAGCCTTTAGAAATAAGACTTTATAATGCATCTGAGAAGTGAGCATGGAGCTGATCAGAGATTTACAGATGTAGGAACTGTTACTAGGAACTGATCTTTTCTTCCTGCAGTATTGTTATCTACAGTTCTCGTGATTCATTCTTCCCCAGCTGCTGCACTGCACATGCAGTTTCTCTGTGGCTCTTCCAAAGGGAGAAGCTGCAGTGGCGTGGTTTGGAGGGGACGCACCTGTACTGTGGCCTGACTTCTGCCTCCTCTTCACAGCTCAGTGGGTAGAAGATATGTGACCTGACAGGAATGGTGGGTTAGGGAATTGGTTCCTTTGCCCCTGTTAACATCGATATATCTGCTTCTCCCATTGAGAATAAAGTTTGATTATGAAAGTGGTAGGAATCAGCTTTTGTATACCAAATTTTAGATATTCTGTGTTCCTCTTTTTTTACTGCATTGTACAACACCATTGAAACCACTCTAACTTACAGCTGAGTGAATGCTGGAAAATCGAGTCAGTGTGCATGGTGGATTTACTGTAGCTCAGAGGGGAATCCAGGTCTGAAGCATGGGAGCCTGCTGATTCAGGCTTCCCCTGTGTTCTATGTCCACCTTCTGAAGATGCTTAAACACCTTTGCTGGACCTAGATTTACAACATTGAAGTATGACTTTGCTCATGCCACTGTTTATGGATTTTTGTAAATGGTTCAAATACCGTACTGTGAGAGAAAATGCCAAACAGTATTTTAAATCTCTTACAGTGCTTGAGTAGAATTGCTAGCTTGTTTTTGCAAGTTTTGCTAGAACAGTGCTATTAATAGTTAGAAGCAGTAATAGATTTCTAATGGTGTTTATATTTATATTTAAAGACATTTTAAAATTTATAATATTAGTCATTTGCACTGTGCTAGTATTTACTTTTATTTACCCAAATCCGTGGGGTTTTTTTGTTTTTTTTTTTGTAATAGAGTGAGTACTGATGAATGGACCTGAGAGTAGCAGAACTTCTAATTGTGTCACTTTTAAAGCTCCAGAATGAACTAAATAGCTTTCCTTCAAATATCTGTATCATGTCTCCACTCCATTCTCATGTGGTTTTGTTAATAACTCATATTCTTCAGCAGTGGGTTAGAGTGTGTTACAGGTACTCCACAGCTCTAAGGAGAAGAAATCTGTGCTTGTTGGCATATGTCTGTACTCACCTCGCCAGACCTGAACTTCACCTGTACAAGTTTAGAAGGATGAAAAAACTCTTTCCTTAAGAGGGAGAGTTGTTTTTTTTTTTTTTTTTTAAACAAAAACAGAGAAATGTGATCTGTCACACTGTCAGAAAACGTTTTACACTAATTTCTTTGCAGTTAACCTTTGGGAAATATTTGTGTTGTATGCATGGAGGTAATGTACAAGTGTTTCATTTCAATCTGTCGTTCTGCTTTGGAGAGTACTGAGTAAAAACTTCATGAAATGAGAGCTAGAGTACTGTATATGCCTTTAGTTATCATTTGGAAGAAGAAGATCCATGTCCAAACCCATTCTACAGAAGACAGATGTTTGAACCTGAGCTTATCTCTTTATAGAGAAGTATATATACCAATAAAGCACAGATTGCTTATAGCTAGGTTTTGCAGTTTCAAAATAACGCTGCTGGTGTTTAATGAATGTAAAAAAGAATGAAAATAACCACTGAGAGGTTTTGGATGATACTTGTGTTGCAGTTTCTGATCTGCAAATATTTAGTTAATAATAAGGAAGATAGACAAACACCCAATTCTCATTGCAAAGTTTGGCAGTGGTGTGAAAGTTCCTTTGCTCATTGCAGAAGTTGAGCATAGGTGTCTCCCTTCCAGCTCGTGATATGGCACAAGTATTGGTATCGTGAATCTAGCCTCCAGCATAATTTTCTTTTCCATCTGAAGATAAATGTGAGCCAGTGTTCGTTGTGACTACAACTATGGGGTTTTTGGACTGAAATCTGTGATGTAAAAATTCACAAATTTCCTGTCCAGTTTAGGGATTTTTTTTTCTCTTCAAAGCCAGAGAAAATTTTATTTGCCCCATGTTGCTCCATGAACAGCCTTAACAGTTCATATTGGCAGTTTGGAGCTTTCTGTAGATTTCTCTGAAGTAGCTTCTTTTATGTAATGAAATTAGTAAATCTCCAGTGTATTTTCTATGAGGTACAAGCATTTACAGAAAATCAAGGGTCCTGTAAGTGAATGAGGATATTTGTAATTACTGTAAGCAATGTATGAAATATTTCAACATCTTTTTAAAATGGGATTTAAAATAAAACTGTATTTAATTCTGGGATTTAAGATTCCTTTTTCTTTGAATTTGCAGTAGCAGCATACAGTTATGTTTTAACGAATTTATTGTAATGTATCTGGTTTCCAGTGAGAACTCAAAGTAATTACTACTTGTCTAATTTTATTGTGAATGAAGAAGACTTTGCATATTCAGGGTCAAATTCCCAACTAGAATTATGTCTTGTAACTGTTCTGACTTGGTTGCAGTGCACCTTTCTATTTCATCTGAGATACTGGCCCAAGAGTTAATCTACATCTGAAATGTTCAAAAGAACATTTAAGTTAATATTTTCTCATATTATCTCATATTTTTCATAAATTATAATACAGATTACAGGTGACATTTATAACAGGTTTTTTTTTCCAATCCTTTTTCAGGTTTGTTACAGAGCTACTGGAAAGGCAAGTAAGTGGACTTCTCCTTGCTATTCATTTCTGTATTCAGAAAATGTTGTACGAATGCAGGAAATACTTAATCCATTGGCAAATTCTGCTGACTTCTTGACAAATCAATAAATATACAGACCTTTCTGTATGTCATTGCTCAGCAAAGTATTCTGCAAGTCGTGATGCTATGAAATTGACTTATAGCAAGCACAAGTTTAGATTTGTGTGGTCAGAACACAAAAAAGTAATGTTCTGTGATTGCTCTTTATTCTCTTTGAAGTGTTTAGCATCTGGTAGAGAACAGTTTTCTGTCAGTCCATCAGTCTCTGGCACATAAATAGATGAGTAATAGAAGTTTTCAGCAACAGAAAGCAATGTCTTTTCAGCACTATTATTAATCCATTATTGAATTAGTATTTTGTGTCACCACATGTCTTCCAGTGTGTTTCTAAAGGTAGACACAGGCTGATACTCCAGTGTTACAAGCAGGAGTATGAGTTTTCTTATCAGCCTTTTATTTTTGTTGGTTTAATTTGTTGTCATTTATATCTCTAAGTGTTTGAGGATAGATGCCTCAGGTTTAATGCCTAGATCATTTGTATTAATAAGTAGACTGATGTGCAGATGCCTTGAGCTTCTGGTGTCTCAGAGATGGTATAAGAAACTGCAAGCCAAGTTATCACGTGCTTTAATCTGCTGCTTCCCTATGCACAAGAAGGGAAGGTACTGCCAGTTTCTGAAGGCAGAATTGTAAAGCCATTGTCTAACTCTTCATGAAAATTTTAATCCAGGAGAGCAAAGTAGCACTGGCACCCACTGTTTCCAAGTGCACAGTGTATCTAGTGGAGCCACTGATCATCCTATTTGTTCAATGTAGGGATGGTAGGAACAGTTTGGTCTATTCCGAGGTGAGTGGAGAGGACCAAACAAAAAAAGGCTTTGGCTTTACATAACTCTGCAGTTTTGCTTTACTACCTCTTTGATGCTCACAGATGAAGGACTCAAAAACAAGTCTGGTTATTCATCTGACTCATTTCTCATAATGATTGCTGGACTGTGGACTGTTAGCAAATACAAAGAATCATCAAGTGATTCTGCTGAATTCTGAAAAAATCATTTGAGGAAAGGATTCTGATGGAAGAACTTCAGTTCATTAAAACTGTTCTCTTTCTGCAATGAAGTTTCTGATAAAAATAAGAAAATGACTGTAGCTGTATTCATATTGGCAAGGAATGAGCAATAGAGACTGTCTTAATTATGGTTGCTGGTACGTATGTAGGATCACAAGTGTGTCTTTTTAATATTTTCAGTATCAGAGGGTACTGCCCATAGTAACCCCCCGTTTTGGCCCTTCCTGCACAGAAGATTTGCTGAGTGCACTTGGTGATTTAGCACAGACTCATGATCTCCATGTACAGGTAAACTGTGAACTCTGCTTACGGTATGAATGTTGTGGGTAGAAGCCGTGATGACCAGGCTGTTTCAGAAGTTTCCATGAAGCAATTAAATTACATCCTTAACTCAAATTCCATCTTTTAATTTCTTTTTGAATTAAAATAGTAGTGGTACTGTGCAAGTGCACTGTGACCTCCTCTGCAAGTATATATATATTATAGCTTGGAGGATGCAGAATTCATTCATCTCCACACTCCATTAACTGGAAGAATGGCACTAAGTATTATGAGTTAGAGCAACCCCTGTGTTGATAAAGGTCACTGCCTCTTGCACAAGGTTGCAATGTTTCTCTGCCATCTGCTGTTTCTGTACAAGGGCAAACATATAGAAGAGAGTGTTCATCTTTCTGTCTCAATTACTCATCTTTTTTTTATCTCATTTTAAGTTGTTTTATGTGTCCTTGTATTTCTTGAGTTATCCTGATCCCAAGATCAAATCTGTGGTACACTGTTATTCTTTTACTTTGTGGTCATAACTGTCATTTTACTTTAACATCTGCCAAACGTCTCATGGTTTGCTATGTCACCACACTACTCGGATGGACTATCCAGGCATATGTTCTTTAATGGGTTTTAAAGGGGCAAATGGAACTATCCTTACGGATCATAAGGATCTCTCCAATGAAACGAGAAACCTAAAGGCTATATCAACAATAGGCTTTACAAAGACCATGTTCTATCATTTTGTGCTTAGCAGCAGCAGGCTGTTCACAAGCTTGAAATGTCAGGTTTAGTGCTATTAAAAAACTCACTGTTATTTATTTTCTTACTGCAGAGTCACATAAGTGAGACTGAAGAAGAACTCAAAATTGTGGAGAACATGTTTCCTGCCTATCAGAATTACACTGATTTGTATGACAAAAACAAACTGCTAACCAGCAAGGTAACTGTATATAAGTTTCCACAACATAGATTAGACTTATCCGTGTAGAATATATATGCAGGTCAATTGTAGTTTCCTGTAAAGTTTGTATTGTTTTGTCAAGGTAAATGGCATCTGGGAGAAAGTAAACGTTTCTCTGTTGTGTGTTGCACAAGTGCTACTGAAGGTACTGAAACTTTAGACAATCATACGCTTTACCTTAAATTAGTGAAAATAGTCCCTTAAATTAAAGGAGAAAAACAGTGAAATATTTTATGCTCCTTGAGCTTGTTTTCAGGGATCTTAAGAGGTCTGGCAGCAGTAGAATTGGAAGGAGACTAGGCATTACTGGTAATTTAGGACTGGTAATTCTTTGGCAGTACTCCCTTTCCCTCATATCTTAAATTTTCAAAGGCACAAAGGAAAGCTGGAAACTTGACAGGGATTAATTATTGTACTTACCTTTTTGTGTTTGAAAATTGCCGCATGTAAATTAGGTATTCACCATCTTTTTTACCTGAGAAATCATACAAGCCTCTTAAATATGAAACCAGTATTAATTTTGTTCTGTTGCACTGCTCTGTTCACAGTTCTTTTTCACATCAGTGCAGTAGAGGCAGCAGTACTTGTGCTAGACAAGAGAGACTCTCAGTTCTGTCAAACGTTTATGTCTACAGCACTGGCAATGGTTGCTGAAATTTGGGATTACCAGTTCCCTCCTTGTTCTTTGATGAAGCATCCTATTAAATACAAGCATAACAAAACAGCACTCTCCTCTCCTCAGCCACCGGTAATAAGATAGCAAATTAATATTTTTTAGTTATGTTTTTCATGGCTGTGGCTGAAATATGTCATATAATCATAGCATCATTTAGGTTAAAAAAGACCTTCAGGGTCATTGAGTCCAGCTGTCAACCTGATCTACCAGCTCCCATTACTAAACTGTTATTGCCACATACACGCATCTCTTTAATACCTCCTGGGATGGGGCCTTCACCACTTCCCTGGGCAGCTTGTTCTAGTGGTTGACTGTGCCCCCTGTGAAGAAATTCTTCTCAATGTTCAATCTAAACCTCCCTTGGTGCAACTTGAGGCTGTTTCCTCTCATCATTTTTCACCAGAGAAAAGAGACCAGCACCCTCACTGCGGCCTCTTTTCAGATAATCACAGAAGATGATGAGCTCTCCCTCACTTTCCTTTTCTCCAGACTAAATAACCTTAATTAAAACAAAATGACAGCATCCTTCCTGTATAGCTACCAAATGTATGTTCTTAATTTATGATGTGACTGTTCTCCCTGCCTGCTGAGTTGCATTTGAGCTTAATGGGTAGGGAAGACAAAGATACAGTGCCATTAAGAGATGCTCAGTGAAAATAGTCCCAGTGCACTTGTCGTTTGTATCATTAGATTGGAAGGTCCGGCGACTCTATTCATATCATATTCTTTTCTTTGAGTGAGTATTTGGTATATTAGGTAATCCAAAGTAGGCTCATCTCATAGTTGTTTTATGTTAAATGATCTTATATTTCTCTGTTCTACGTATACAAAATGTACTTATTTTTAAAAGCAGAAGTGTGGGGCAAGAAAGCAAACACAGATACGTAGCAAATGAGCTACTTTGATTGAATGAATATTTCAGATGCAGTCTACTTTTTTCAAAACTTTAGTGACAATGGGACGCACGTTAGAAGTTCAACATATACAGTCTTTCACTTCCATCATTATAGTTCTGGTCCAAATATTTCATCTCTGTGGTAGCTATGAATACCCGAGATAAGGTTGCAATGGTGTTTTGCCAAGTAGGGTGTTCTTGTTTTTATGTAGTGCTGCTGCTGTGTGGCAGTCACAGCTACCACAAAACACTATAGCACCCTATCTTTTCGTATAAGGAAATGAATAAAAGCTGGGGGAGCAGTATGTCAGGCCTACTGATGCTACTAAAAGCTCCTCTCCCCTTGATTTGAAGAGCTCATCCGAAATGTGCATTAATTTCCTCTGGTGGTAACAGGTGACCTTTTGGCTATTAAAAGCATGGCAGCAAAAACCCACAGGCGCTGAAATAGATGCTATTTTGAGTAAGACTGGTGATTCTCTTTCTCTTTAGACAGTGATGGCTCATGCCTGTCATCTTTCTGAAGAAGAGCTGGAACTTTTTAATCTTCGTGGAGCTGCAATTGCACATTGCCCCAGTTCTAACTTTTCGTAAGTTAATAAAAGAAGATGATGATGTACATTTTGGATAGGGCTGTTTTTCACATAATACCCTTAATCCAACAAGAAGAAGTTTTCTCTGGACTGACTTGTGATCTTTGAGTATAATCACGTACATATTTCTTGTTTAAAACTATTTCTTTTGGCTTTGCTATTAATGGCAGATTCAGGCCAGCTCCCCTCTTCCCAAAAACATTTACTTCTTTTTGCAAAATGGGAAGGTGCTACATAGTCTCACGTTATTTTAACAGAAATGAGATACTGTTCAGTATACAACTGGGGAACTGCACTAAATGTTAAAATGGCATTTTGCTTTTAATATGATCAGTATTATCTCGTTCACCATGACTTGTGAAATGACCTCCCACCTTCTTGGAATATTTTTTACACAGATGTGCTAAGAACTCATTTTCAGCAGATAACTCTAGAACTATTCTATTAGGAAACTAAAATTTTCCACTGGGAAAATTTGCTTTTAATTATTAAAATCTGTTGTTTAGATTTATGAATGTAAATCTCCACTTAGAAAACTTGATCTGTCATATGCACTCTGAGAACCCTTCCTTATAGCTTACCCCTTACTGAAATTACAGGAGTCAGCTTTCTACCGTATATATCACACAGAAAATATTTCTTGTTCCAAACCAGGTTGCGCAGTGGCATCTTAAACATACAAAACGTTCTGAAGCACAGTGTGAAGGTTGGCCTTGGCACAGGTTGGTAGTTTGCTTTAAGAAGGATCACTTCTAGAAATCATTGTAAGACACAAAAACATACCCTAAAAACATACCCTCATGCTTATATTGAAAGTCAGCATGTCTCCAATTTGTGGACCTACTTTTTATCATTATCTGGAGGTGGTGAAAAAATGAGTTTTGTTCCTCTCACAAGAGCGAACAATGCCTAACTGACAACAGCTTTTCTGATTTTGGTTTCTGTTCTGCATCGTGCTTTATTTACTTGACCTTGTATGTAAGGACATGTGTTAGGAATCACACAGTTAAGGACAGTGTATAGCATTACACTTCTTGCATTTAACACCTCCTACACTTAGTAACACTTAAGTAAAGCTCATAATAATTTACCAAAATTATTCCCAAAGCTTGTTTCTAAGTTTCTGATCCCTTCTAGATGTTGCTGGTGGATATTCAGCTTCTATGCTTGATGCTATCAGGAAGACGGTGATAGCATCTAACACCCTTAAAATTAATAAAGTGAGTGAAGCAGAACTAACTCTTAAAGAAGCTTTTCAACTAGCAACCCTAGGAGGAAGTCAAGGTAAGAAGAAATTTCTTTGTAATATACGTAGAGAGCCACCTGTCTTTTAGATAATATGTCTGTAAATGATGGTTGAAATGCACAGATTTCCTAATTCCAGTTCAAAACGGTGTTTGCTGGGCTGAGGTATTCTTCTGTCATAACAATACCATGATCGTGACAGTAATGCGTATCTGTAAATACTGATAGTTTAATAAAAGCATCTTAATGGTTTTTCAGGGCAGTACATTCTTTGAAAGATCCTTAGTCCTTCATCATAGGTGCTCGTAAGTTTGTCATGCCAGTGAAAGACTCGTGTTGTTTCCACTCGCAGCTACTCTTGTGCTTCTTCTGTCTGGGTTCTTATGTTTACAGTAATACAGAAAAAATGTTTTATGTTGGTTTTGAACTGTTCTATCACTTCAAGGGTAGAATATAAATTATTTGTACAACCTTCCAGTAACATGGATAAGTAAAATTTGGAGAAATTTAAATAAGATGTTTTTCTTGCCATAACTTGTTACTGAAGCTTTAAATGGCTGTCACCCTCTTGTGTTTATTCTAAAAATTGCATTCTGCTCACAAACAGAGAATACAACATCATTGCAGCTGAAACTACAGAATATTTTACAATATTTACTATACGATACAATACACCATTTTGAGGAGTTTAAAGATTTTTATTGTGAAAATCCTGATACGCACTACAGACAGCTGACTTCCTCTGTCAGACAAGCTATCTGAAAACAAGAGAATATAATCTGTGCAAATATTACCCTTTTTGATAACTTAGTTTAACTCCTGAATATTTGAAAATTGGAATGAATATGCAGGTAATTTAACAACTTCGGGCTATCCTAAATTATTTACAAGAAGCCTCAAATTATTTACAAGAAGTCTCCATTTAGGTATTCTGTACCTCCTTTCCCTTTGGGTGAAACTGTAGATTTTCAGTGCTTTTGCACCTGAAAACCAAAGGTTGCAATAATGCCTGGATTAACAAAGCTGAATTACAGAGTATAACACAAGCCTGACAGCTGGATGTGGGACTGGCATATCTGCCTGAAACACTTCTCTCACCATATTGTTCTTGGTGATTGTTATTAGTTA
Organism: Odontophorus gujanensis; assembly: GCA_013399175.1. Taxonomy (NCBI): domain Eukaryota; kingdom Metazoa; phylum Chordata; class Aves; order Galliformes; family Odontophoridae; genus Odontophorus; species Odontophorus gujanensis. The sequence continues at coordinate 74,167 of VXAB01000404.1, forward strand.
CCCCTAGTCATCCTCTCAACACAACTTTTTATTATCTGCTGTTGTGATATGTCTATACAACCTGCCAAAGATGCTTAAACTATTTTATAAATATAAACAATTAAATCTTAGGCTGCTTTAGCAATTTCTCTTTAGTAAGAGAAAATACTGTTTCTCTTCTTACTGCCTCTTTTAGAACTTCGTTATTTCTGCATTGCTGGTAATTATTACTCCACTTTTAACAGTTACTGATCTATACATAGGATCTGCAACAACACAAAATCAGAGGAGAATATTAAAAAAAAAAAAAAGGTTCAAATTGTTTCTTTTAACCTTTACAGATACCCTTCACAAGTTCAGCAAAATACACATGGTTTTAATGAGAAGTTGCTTAAAAACTCAGATGCTGACATACTTAGTTTATTTGCTTCCATGTTTTTCCATACATTCATCTAAACTCTTACTTTTTTTTTTTTTTAAATCACAAACACCTCGGATAAGTTGCCAGATGCTTCCATATCACAAAGAGACTTACACTGAGGATCTGTTCATAAGCTTGTTTTCCCTGTCAGCTCTAGGACTGGATGATGTGATTGGGAACTTTGAGGTTGGCAAAGAATTTGATGCACTGCTCATCAACACTAAGGCTTCAGACAGTCCTTTTGACTTGTTCTCTGCTGATACTTTTGAGGTAATCTCAACACTACTAATTATCCAGAAAATAACTAGAAATAATGTGGCAAAGGTCTGTAATATGAAAGTCTCTTTTTGGTCATTCCAGTAACAAGAATTGTGCTGTCTTTAACTCAGCCCAAGAGGTGCAGGGGTGTTTTCAGAAGGCTGCTGTCTTAAATGACAGGCACATATACGTCACTGTGAGTGGAAATGCATGTAACATGTTAGTGCACATGTTGTTAGATCTGGCTGATCATTAGAGTTCACTATTTGCAGTAGCAGCTTAGTTAACATTTTGAATTCACACTCAAGAATGGCAATCTGTTCACAGATACAAGCTGAATTACCATGGCTTCAATAGGACTGTAAACTGAAGGAAGAGCTAAGGATAGCTAATTTGAGTTCAGAGCACAGCTTTTGTGCAACATGTGAACAGCTTTCATGTTAAACAGTGGGGATGCTTTCTCAAACAAATTTTCATATGATAAAAAAAAAATAAAATGAACAGAAGCAATAACTTGAGTTTACTGATGAGCCCAGGTGTCTATCACTGTCTCTGTTTACTTAAAGATGTGTCCATAACTGTTCAAGGTAATTTATTCCTTACTTTGTTTCAGCTATAAGAATCTGGATTAGATTATTTTAATTTGAAGTCTTGTTCCTAATTAAAATAATTCCAGAATTAGTGTTTTTTAATATCAGTCTAAACCATTTTAGCTAAGTTAGCAGTTCCTAGCACTATAAAAATGCTTAGAATTTTGTCTTACTTTTCAATAAATAAATGAATTTGAGAGATCTAAAGCCTTGTTTTAATTGTATTTTTGTTTGTATTGTCAAACTTGTGCAGTACTTCCTTCCTGACACATACATCTTCTTTAACGAAAATTAATTACGAAAAAACATGTAGACTAAGTTTAAGTTTTAATTTCATTAGCATATTTAGGAAGACTATTGTTACCAGTAGTTTCAAGTTTCAAATAAATTTGATCTGGGGCTGTAAATACAACTTGCTAAATGTTTTTCTTCTCTTCCTCACAGGACTATCTCCAGAAGTTCTTCTATCTAGGTACGTTCAAAATACACCTGTGTTTTTGCACATGTCCTAGATCTTCTGACACAGTGTGGAGGTTGCTTCACATCCGTTTATAATGGCTTGGTAAAAATTAAACAGTGTAATTTTTATTCTTGCATACATTGTAAAATGTGGATTTTGGCATGAGCAGATACACAAGCTTAGTTGCCAGATGTGTAGCCACAACTATATTCATCTGTAGCACAGTAAAGTAGCACTGACTTTTGTTATGCATTTCCCATCACCAGTTCAGAACAAAGGACTACTGCAGGCTATGTGCTCTTGTAGTATCTTTCTGGTACTGCTGCCTGGTACCTGTTTTAGTTGAGACAATCTGCAACAACTGTCTCTGTATAGATGTATTTTTGCAGGTTTTGAGTCTGCTAAATTGAGGTACAAAGGCCTGAACAGTAGGCCTCAAACCAAAGGTTATCTCTAGATGAATCGCACAACCCAGCATTATATGCCATCACTGTCTGATCATTAGCAAAATACGAATCTTAGACAAAACATTAACAAGAGATGTGGTGTAGTTAAAGCATTACGAGAATGCATTAACTTTCCTTGTTTAGAAGCATAGTGTCAAGGCCTACTCGTACATGAACTTCCTTGTCCCCTGACCAGGCTTGAGGTGTAATGCAGAGGGAGAATGAAACCAGATGTTCCACCTAATTGTCATGTTAAGTTTATTCCACAGTATAAAAACTGGAGCCTCTTGTAGCAAGGTTGGAGACCTCACCTATGCATGGATGCAGTGTGCAGTACCTTCTGGTTGCTGGGAAATGCTCTCCAAATCCTTGCTGCAACCAGGGCTCCCCAGCAACCATGGATCTGTCAATTAGGGCAATTGGTGTATCATTCTTAATCACTATTGCTATCCCCATGTAGTAATGGTTAGGTGCATTGTCTTGTTCTGTATTATTCTTGCTGTAGTATTATCTCACTGCTTTAAACTTCAGTAAAGATAAAGGCACTTCTTTAACTTGTTATCTGTGACCTTTATGCTGACCCCATCCACTAGCCAAACATAAATATATACAAAATACATGACACCCCTGCAGCAGCAGCACTGTGTTTATTTCTTAAGAGAAGCAATGGTCGTCCATTGATCTTTATGGTGTTTACGGTGAAATATTGTTAGAGAAACACACTTTCTCAGTTTAAGAAATGAATTTAAATAACAGAAAATTGTATATTCCAAAATTAATTTTGTGTATAACATAATTAATAATTTCAATTAATGAAATTAGTTTATAGATTTATGTGCAGATCTCTTCTACCTGCTATTTCAGGTGATGATCGGAATATTTCTGAAGTCTACGTGGCTGGAAAGCAAGTGGTTCCTTTTTCAAGTTCAGTATAAATCCACTTCCCTTTTGCAAAATGTTCTACTGATTACTCTGTATCTGATTTGGAAAATATTGGTAAAAAAAACAGTGCCTAATCATTTGGAATGACATCTCATTTCTGTTTTAAAACTTGCAAATGTGAGAAATGTGGTTAGACATTTCAGGAATTGTGTGACCAACATTGACACAGTCCTAAGAGGTAAATTTCTCTGTAAAAATAGCACGTGCATTCACAAGGAATTTGGTAAATTTCTTACTTAAATAAACAATTGGTGTTCCTTTCAGTTTTACCATAGAAAGTATTAAGAAGAGCACGGAAGCTCTCACTGCTTATATGGTATTTTAGTTGAAAAAATGGCCAGTATCTGTAAATCATTTTTGGAAACAACAAATATCACAGAACAGTGTAATCTCCTTTTATTATCACCAAGTATGGAAAAATTAGTGGCATTTGGGAGCATTCAGATCATTTTTCATTTTTGTTTATGTATGTGGTTAATTTTAAAATACTGATTTATTTTAAAACAAAGTAAGTGTCTTTCTATACATAATTAAGAGTTCTGATTATCATCAAGCTCAGATTTGTCATTAGTAGTCTGATAGGAGAAAACTGGTGGAAGAGGCAAGTGAAAAATACACTACTGATCCAACAGCTGCGAGTGCAGAAAGACTGCATGGTTCTGTGATGCTGTAAGCTGAAGTAGCATTTCCTTAATGTTGCTCTGGCATCTAGAAGCAGTCAGTCTAATCTTCCACCACTTCTCTATCCACTCAATTGAATCTGCTTCAGCTGAACAAACACTGAATGAAACTTATGCTAACCCCAGACGCAGGCATGGAGATGCCTAAGTAGGCTTCTCTGTGGCAGAAAATGATTGGGTTCTTCTGGACTAAAGGGAGTGCTTCTTCTGGTTCAGCCACTTGTAGAACCTTACCAAATTCATTTTCTCCTGACTGTTTAGACTACAGGTGATAACAACTTCCCCTCTCTTTTCTTTAGCAAAAGTGAGTAGGTTTAAAACATACAACAGTAGGTTTTAAACCCACAAGAAACGGGCCATCTCTGGCTGTTACCACCTTTAACTTGAGGAGCAATTCCTTACTGGAAGAAGCAACTCAGCTTTATTTATTTAATTCTTTTTCTTTCAACACTGGAACACTAATTAGAGCCCTGTACAATGCTAAGTGAAAAATGTGCCCTTTGAATTTTGGTAGTCTGTGTGACTTCCTTTCTTAAAAAGTGTATTTTCCTACATGTTATTACAGCCTTTTTTTTAATGCAAAATTAGTTTGAGAATGGGGATATTTCTCGTTTCTTTATTATGGTTGTTTGTTGTTTTGATTTTTGATTTTGTGTTTGCAATGCAAAGGATATAAGCTTTAATTTTAGTGTCCGTGAAGACAATATTGCACTAGCTGTTATAAATACATGTTAAGTATGGTTTTAAAGGCCTGCTTCAAACACCTTTTATTTTGCTGAGCTTTGTTTCACACCTTTATCTCACTGTCTGATGATATGAAGGCACAGGACTTCCCTCTGCTCCTAAAACAAGAGAGGTAACTGCATGAAAATCTAAATTTCTGTCTGCATAAGGGAACATTTGGCCTGAATCAATAACAACTTAGAGCTCTGACTTAAAGCTTTGTCAGAGCTGATGCACTGTTTGGGTTATGCCTGCATGAAACAGTACAGTGGAACCATAACATAGATTAGACACCTAAAAGATTCAAGAAACTTTTCATTGTTTTGTGGTTTTTTATTTGTTGGGGTATTTTTTTGTTCTTGTTATTTTTGTTTTTGCACTATCACAGAGTAGTCCTACTGCACAGCATGGTATTTTGGCTTGTGTATGCCACCCTAAAGCAGCCGTAATGTTAGTTAAATTTACATGGCACTACTCTGTGCCATATGTTTGCAGAGTTACACTCTTTGTTTCCATTATGTTCAATCATTGCTAAGGCTTTAGGATTTCAGGACTGAGATTTCATATTCCATCAGGGTGTCATAAAAGTTTTGTTTTTCATGTATCCCAATAACCTACATGGTAGCACACTTTCTTTGCAAACACAGCCTGCAGTTCTTTAACTCAGATTCCTGATTCAGGTAGCATTTTTCCTCATGAATTCTGACATGAATTTAATTAATTGACCAAATTTCACATTCCAAAACCAAAGATCTGTGAGACACGTTTTAATCCTCCAGTTACTGTCTGCAGTTATTCTTAAGGAGTTGCATGGTTTGCAGCTTTGGCTTTCCTGCAGGGATATATTCTGGGACAGAGAAAGACTGTGCAGCCTTGTGTACTATGTAAGTTTATGCTGTAGTACTTCGCTTACAGAGCTATGAATTATATCAACACTTCTATTTTAGTGGTAGTCTAAGCTGTGCCTGACTTTATTGCCATTTTGTGGTACAGGTAAAAATGAGATTCAGTGCTTCTTCTGAAAGATTTGGAGAGAGGGAGGGGAAGATTATTTGCAAACTTGGGAGCACTGGAAAAAAGCTTTAACAGTCTCACCACTGACTCCTGGTGGCCCAATTACGAAGGGATTCTCTAGAATATCTGCCGGGAATAACTTTTGGATTGAATATTGGCATGTCCTGGCAGTTTGACTCTTGCTAAATTCCAGCACAAGACAGGAATTCAGCTTCTTGATTATTGCCTTTCTGGTGTCTGGTCATCAGACACTACCCAGGCTTAGAAACAGAGAATCAGTTTGCTAGAATTGCAGCTGAGGGAGAACCTCCGCCCACAGGAGGCAGTGCCATAGGCTTCCTGCAACACCATACATTGTCTGTGATAAGCCTGAATTTGGTGAGAGAGAGCCAGTGGAAGAGCTGATACAGCCATGTAACAAGCAAACTGGAAGCTACTTTCAAAAGCAGCATCTGAATGGTATTGAATGTAAAAATAACATGCCAGAAAAAAAGTTCCACTGAGGTAGACCCAAACCTTTCCGTGGAAGGTGGTTTACGCACAGAAGGAGATTGGTTTTAGGAGATACAGAGACTGTAGTAATCAGACTTCTCTGAAGCAATTTTAGGGAAGGATCCTGCTGTGAAATATTTATTAGTCCTTGGGATTCTTTGGCTATGTGCAGATTGCCCAGATGCTTGGTGCAGTACAAGAGTATCAGTAGGTGAAAGCAGTTACTACTGACACTTGTACCTCTCCACCAAAGCCTGCTTGTAGTCTAAGTCCTTGAACTCTACTGTGTATGTGGTTTGAAGCAAGCCAGGTAATTGGTTCAGGCTGTTAAAGTCTCTGTTAGAAGCTCTGTTTGGTGTGTGATGGCACCTCCAGCATAGTTTCCTCCAGGAGAAACTTCCTTATTGTATACCAGAACCACCCCGCGAGCAGAAGCAATGTTCAGCTGGTATCTAAGCACCACTACTGTCTCAAAAAAAAAAAAAAAGGGCAAAGGGGGGATATTTAACTACA
>VXAB01000405.1:0-44733 GCA_013399175.1 Odontophorus gujanensis
AAAAACATAAAACCATGACACTGTGCATGCCAGGATGCTAAAATATCACAAAATCTGGCACTAATACAAATTATTTTGCCAAAAACAAGGCAGATAGATTATACCCCTAGTCTTTTCTATGACCTCTTTTTCTTTTTATTTTATCAACTATTTAGTATGAACTGGAAAGAAACGTATAGGGTTAAATCAAGTGTTAGAAGTTGAGTTGATCTGAAAACCTCTCTTTTATTAAGGTTTCTACCAGTAGTTTTTGAAAAACAGTAATTTCTTCAACACTTGTGACACAGAAGTGAAAATATAGAAAATTCCTTCTATGGAAAAAATAATCTATAGTATCAAATTAAACTGAAATTGCCTTTATAACGTGTAATTAGTATCATGGGAAATTGACCATATGGATACGTAACTTTCAAAGATTCAACACACTAGTTAGGCTAAGATTTTCCAGTGTTTCGATCAAAGTATGTTTCAGTAATAATGTACACATACATAAACATTAGTAAAATAAGTTTTCACTTTAAAACTCTGAATAACACTTTGACATCTGAAGTGCTACAGTGGTTGATATGATTCTGTTCATGTTTCATGTCAAAGCAAATTTGTTAGACAAAGTTGCCATGTTTTTTGCATCTGGATTTTATGATGTTTGGCTTTGTAATGGCTTTATATAGAACCAATTCCAGCACTTGAGATTCTGGCTAAACGTAATCAGTTTAAGTGCCTGGGAGGTTAAGGTTTATTTGCTTTATACTGGATTAAAATGCAAGTAGCAAAGGTTGTATGAACACACCATGTATGTTACCTCCAGCTATTTGAGTACCAAAGGCCTACACAACAACACAGGACAGTGGTGGCCAGGAAGTACAGGGATTTTTGAATTTCTTTAATTTACTGTAAGAAGACATAAAATAGGTTAAATGGGCTAAATGGTTAAGTGAAACTGCAACTTGCGTGTTGATTTTTCTGATCATATTTCTTAGAAATTTTATCACATATGCATATCATACACTGGTATTTAGAGCTTGAACTTTCTTGACTCCTGTACTGAAGAAAATAATCTCACTGTTATGAGAGTTAAAGATTAAGAAGATGGAAGTGCACAGGTGATTATTAGGATATCACACCACTGTCTAATGATTTTCTTTGACCACTAGTGCAGGAGAGCAGATACCTGGCAGCCTAATTTTACTTTTTATTAATTATATGCTAAAGTGAAATTGTAGCTAACTAAAACTAAGATAAAAATAAAATCAGAATGACAAGGAGTTCCATATGTGAAAGATAACTGTTGGCCATTAGATGTGGAAAACATATAATGAAAACTCAGCCTTTTTGGCAGAGTCTACTTGCAGATGAAACATTTTTCAAATGAGTTAAATGTACATGCTTGGATGCTATTCTTTATTTACAAGTGTATGGGAACTGCTGAATCACGGTCTGAACCACTGATTGGTCACCTGAGGTGAGCACCGAGTCAGCCATGGGGCCACAGGTGGAGGTGATAATACCTGTGTGATTGGAAGGGGTGGAGCCTGGCTCCACCTCTCCCCAAACCCCATTTAAGGGCTGGCCACCACCAGGAAAGGATCTCTTCTTGGAGATTCTTCCGCTGTGGAGTCTACTGCGAGCCTTTGTCATCTTAAAGGTGAGCCATCTTCCTTTTTGTATTATTTGTGTACCATCTATATAGACCTATTCAAATATACCATCATCTATACTACTTTTTGAGTATCGTCTTTGAGATTACTCACGTTACAACAAGATCTAATTAAATCAGTTTTAACAATTCTATATTTATGTAAAATACATGCTATCTCACTTTGAATTCTCTTTCATGCTATGAAGCTTTGGTTTATTTATAGTTTATGGTTTTTTTTTTTTTTTACCTTCCCACCTTGATACTAGAATAACCTGGAACTTCTGCACTATAGCCAACAGTAAATGATATGACTGCCAGACACTGGTGGTTTGTCCTCTTTCTCAATCTCTTAAGGAGAGTAGAAAGCTGATACTGTGCAAGAGCAGTGTTTTGCTTTGACTCCATTCTACTCTGTTGTGTTTGCTTGCTTTTAATCTGGAATGGAAGATATCTAAAAATGGGAAGATATAGAACAGGTTTTAATGTCTGTTTTTCCTGACTGTAAACCTTTTTACAAATTCAACATTAAAATTTTCAGGAATGTAAGGAAAAAAAAAAAAGCATTGGCAAGATGATATTGATGATGCAACTTAAAGTATATATCTACCAGTAAATAAAACAACCACATATTGGGACTATTGGTTTTTTGGATTAAGCTAATATTTTAATACCATATCTGGTCATACATTAACAGCCTGTGTCTATGTTTGGTTCACAAACACAGGCATAGTTCTATAGTTTTCATTAAAAAAAAGAATGGACAATTTCCCAGTCCTCTATACTCTGTAGGTTCATCAGCATCAGTTGACAATAGCTTATTTAACTAACCAAAAATTAAGAAATACAATACTAAGCCTCTGGTTATTACATTTAACTGGAGATCAGTAGGTGTGGATATCTTATTTGCTACTAATTTTTCTCCATTCTTCATACCTTAGAGTTCTTCTGAAGTGTTTTCTCAGGAGATAAAAGAGGCTGAGTAGTGTCTTGCATCCTTTCTGTGGTTACTATGGAAAGTCCTCTTTTGTGCTTCCCTTTTAAAGTAATGGTAGTGTTCTTTCAAGTTCCAGTTTTTCCCCAAAACTGTTTCTCAATAGACAACATGAAAGCATGTATACTTGAGAGGCCACACAACATTGTTTCATACTTCAAAAATGGGAAGGAGCTCAAAGGCTTGGAGCTCAAAGTAGCTGATTGCATCAAATACTTCTTTGAGTCTGTGTAACAGAGGCCTCCAGTCAAGATACAAGTGTTATAATTTAATTTTCTCTCTAGTTACCAATTACAGTACCAATAACAATTACAGTTATAGAGGAACTAAAAATCAAGCATTTTCAAAATGTGACCACAACTCTTGTAAGAAGCTGCAAACTGGCTTGGGGCTTGTTGGATTACAAATCTGTAGGAGTTAATGTTGTGCATCCCTGTACTTCTCTGAGAAGAAAAAGAGAAAATGAAAGATTTCTGTCCAGTAGTGAGGGTGAAGGAGTTAACAGTAAGCATAATTGGTATAAATGCTATAGATTAAATTCAGGTCTCAAAAGGATCAATAGGAAATTTACTCTTAAAAAGTAAGGACTTTTTGTCCCAGGTCATTTGTATTTCTATATCTTAGTTATTTGTTTGCAAAAGTTACAGATTCCCTACTTGATTTTCTGAGAGGTTATGTAGTGAGAGAACATTCTACCACATTTTGTCATGGGAAGCCAAGGGTGAGAAATAGTAAAAGCACTGCTGCAAACAGGAATCACAAAAATGTCTGAGGATGATCATTATCTTAAGTAGATGGACTTAATTCGCAGGTTTTGCAATGCAGAAGTTCAGCTGAAAATGAAATATGCATTCTTTCTAGCTGCAATCAAAAATTAGGAGTGAAGGTGATGCAGCAGAGTAGAAGATGAAACCTCCCTGTCTCCTGAAAAGCAGTAAAGGGATACAGATGAGATTTCACAGAGAGTGGTGAGATGCTGGAGCAGGCTGCCTGGAGAGGCTGTGGATTCTCCATTCCTGGAGGTGTTCAGGAACAGGCTACATGGGGTCCTGGACAACCTGGTCTACTACCAGACCTGGAGGTTGGTGGTCCTTCCTGTGGCAGTGGGTTGGAACTTGATGATCCTTGGGATCCCTTCCAATTCAAGCCATTCTATGATTTTATCATTCTATGACATGCATCATTTGTTTCAAAAGTGTATCTTAGAATCCTAGAATCATAGAATTGCTCAGGCTGGAAAAGACCTTCATGATCATCAAGTCCAACCACAACCTAACTGTAATACCCTAACTCTAACAACCTACTGCTAGATTATGTTCCTGGGCACCACATCCAGATGGTTTTTAAACACATTCAGGGATGGTGACTATCATGGTTTTATGATTGTTATCAGTGTTCCACATCATAACATCATGCCATGCACTGAGAGTTAAAGAGTTAATGCTCCAGTTCTGTGAATCAATGATAGTTCCAGGTACACCTGTCTCAGAAGAGAAGAACTATGTACCCCAGAGGACTTTGTGTTACTTTGTGTTTTGGTTTTCCCTTCATAGGGAAAGATAGAACAGTTTGCAAGTCGCAAGATGTCCATACTTTCCCCCTTTCTGCTCATCTCGGCAGCAGCATGCATGCTCCCTAACCGTCTCGTCTTCAGCATTAGAGTAGGGTTTTCAGTTTTTGGACACACTTTCTCTCATTTTATTTATCAGCTTGAATTCCAATAATATTGTATTATATTGTGTTATTTTGCACTTCAAGATCTCATTTAGTAAACTAGTTTTCCTCCTCAGATTGTTGACACTGATTTTTTTTTTCTTAGGTCGATCACCCATCTCCCTGCCCTCTCCCCTTTTTCCCATTTCCCTTTCATAGGGTATGGTTCCATGGATCCCCCCGCTCCATAAGTCACGGAACTGGGCTGAAGCAGCCCATAAACTGTTGACAGTGACTCAATCACCTCCCTGAGGATCCAACTCTATCTTGAAACCTATTCTGTCTTGAAGCTGTCTGCCTCTAATCCCAGTTTTGTGTACAGTTAGGTCTCTTGGCTATTTATGTTATACTCTAGTTTAATGTATAACCTCTTTCTTTTATTAGAAGAACAGAATCTCTCTAGGCTCAGAAAACTAGTACATTTTGCCCAACAAATATAATTCTTCTTTTCTAAAACTAATTAGAGACAGATTTTATTTGAATCAACAGATCAAAACCAGAAATTATCTTCAGAATGCTGCATATTATTTATAGATGTTCACAGTAATGACTATAATAGCACAGAAAGAGAAAATGCTTGCTGAGAATGAGCCTAGCAGAATTGCCATTTTAGTTACTTCTGTACAGAATGTGAAACCAAAATGCAGGAAACAGGAAACATGCAGAAAAAATGTCAGAAAATTATAACATAGGTGATATTTTATTCTTTTCAGTTTTAGATCTCAAACTGATATCATCTGCAGTGTCACATCTCGCATTTTCTTTAAGACAATTTAGGAATTAAATAGAAAGGAGCTGTGCTGAGATTTGCTGAGTCCCTGGGTATACCTTGACATTCCTTCCTGCGACAACTTCACCAGTTAAACAAGTACCCAGTTGTCTAGATCAGGTTAATTCCCATCACTGAGTTTTAACATAAATAACTCAACATTGTTGCCCTTTTGTATCAAAAAGGGGTAGACATGAAAATAATGCAAAGTGTTGCGTGTAAGGAATTTGACCTAGCTAGAATTAGCACAAATGTCAGCATAAGGAATGATATAAGAACATATTGCCAGCAGTATGGAGGTCAATTTAGGGCTTTTCAGCAGCAATCAATTTTTAGGTAATATTAAAACACTTGTAAACCTAGGATCTGAGGTTCACTATACTCAAGGTTCTGCAGACTTCCACCACAAGTGGTCATTTTCCCTTCTTTGTTGACCATTTTTTTTCCTTTCTGTGGCAGCTGTAGCAGAGAATGAAGTAGTTCAGTGACCTGATACAATAGAAAATTGTTCTATTCTTTTATATTTTGGTGGATTAGTTTGTCATGGGAGCAGCAAACTGTACTAACTTACCCTTGGGTCACTTATTAGGTCCAACACAAGTGACATGGCAGGGAAAATATGAAGGAATGAATGCAAGGACAGGACAAGCCCTTTTGAGGGTTGCATGTGCAATTTCATGAGATTAGATGAACATCAAACTCACCAGTCATCAACTCTCTTTCAACTCTCAGTGAATGAGTTCATGAGATTTAAATTCAGCCTTATGTAGTCACTTCCTGGCAAGTTAGACAAACATCTTCCTTAGATTATTTCTCCTTGATCACTTCAAAATACCACAACATATTCAAATAAATGCCTGATGATTTTACTACCCATTCTTAGGTTTATATTGGAGTGATTACTCATAACTTTGAAAGCTGTAAACAGTAAGAATTCAATTTTTTATTTTTTATTTTTTCAAGGCAACAGCTAGAAGCTCCAACAGTGGAAAGGGTTAGATGTTGAATGGATAGGCATTTACTGTCCTATGGAGTTAAACACAAAGATAAAATTGGCTTGAACAATAGATTACATGTCCTCTTGAAACTGCTTTCGAGTCTCTCTTAGTTCTTAAATGTGCTTGCAGAAGTTGTGAAACTTCATTACAGAAGGCATGGAAGCTGTAAAACCATTTACAGACCAATGGAAATGGCATGCATTTGACAGTCTTCTGTAGAAGAATTCTGCAGAAGAATTTCAGTCTGCCAGGAGGAATGTCATACTCAACAGAATGACTGAAGATTCTATCTAGAATGAAAAAGACCATAGAATATATCAGATATATCAGATGACAGAATTTGCTTGAGTAGTATGCTGTATTCTAATCCCCAGACTGGGTCGTGTCAACACGTAGTATTGGTTTTCCCATTTGATCTTAGTCAAATAAGCCTTCTTATACATATGTATTGGGTACCCAGTCTGAGCTGTGAAGTGGTAATTAACTACAAAAAAAGGAAGGCATGGCTTCTTTAAGCGGCTTGGCCTGATACTAGTTTATGTTCTAAAGTAATTCAAGGTTACAGGCTTTTTTTTTGGCTTTGGAAATGCTAGGTTTGTATGAGAAGTGTTTTAAGGAGGTGCTGATTTTTAAGCAGTTACTGCTCAGCTGAGAAATTTAGCAGCCTCTCTCTGTTGGTTCCTAAGCTGTTATGGCAAAATCAAACTAGCAGACTGGCTGAAATCCTTGGTAAGTAGGAAAATTTAAAAATTCCTGTTTGTCTGTTGATTGAAATAGAGCATAACTGCTTACACAGCCAGAGCTATAGAGGAGAGATGAATCAGGCAACTATTGATATTGCTTTATGACCTAAAAAGAAATGCAGCTCCCATATCAGGGCACCACACAGACCACTGCCATTGCAATCACTGCACTTCATGTGCACAGGCTTCTGGCTGCAGCACTTCCCTCCCACCCTTTGCAACTTGCGATTGACTCAAGCTTAATCATTTCATGGAACAGTTTGTCTGGTAGCAAAGTGAATCAACAGGGTTTCTTTGAAGTCAGATCATTTTTTGAAAATAAAAGATTGCTTACAAAAAAAAAAAGGCTATACAGAGTTAACCTCACCAACACAGCAGTACAGGAGGCATCCCAGAGTGAGGTGTTCTCCTAGCTTAGAGGAAGCTGGAAAGAAGCACTGCATATTCCATGACATCATAGGAGCTACAGCTATGACTGTAATAAAGCATCTAAAGAAGATGGAATTTATTGTGTAGGAAGATGACTGTAGTTTTTCACTAGCTGTACAGGAAGTCTGGGTATGGAGTGTAGACTAGACTCATAAACTTCAGGCATCTATATTTGGGTAGTATAAATCCTATCTGCAGTTTCTCTCTCCAGGGAGCTGGGTGACGTATCTAAGCTAAGGGTAAGCCCCCAATGCTTTTGAAGTGAGAAGAAAAGTTTGTGTATGAGCTTCATCTAAATAAATGAAATACAAGGATACAATGACTTTGCCAGTCTCTAGTGCACAGTAACTACGTGATAGTTACATTTGCAGAATAGTGACTAATTAGTTTGCGCCAAAAAGGAGCTCTGCTACAATGTAAGGATAATAAACATACTACTGTTTTCTTCAGTTTAGTTTTCATTTTCACATTTTTGAGCTGTATTTTGTGCTGTGCTATCACACTGAGAGTTTTCCCAGTAGCTAGAAGTAAACATGAGATTCATGTAAACATTTAGTTACGAAGTATGGATTTCAGTGATCTTTTACGAATGCTTGCGTAACTGTCCTGAATAGTCAAGAAACTGCCCAGAGGCAGTGATAGGCTTGATCTCAGACAGGGCTTAGGCTCAGAATGGAGTATTAGATAGGCTCAGGTTTTACATATTACACACACTACATATACACACTTATTTGTTCAGCTGTACTACTGATACGTAGTGTTCTGTCAAAGGAAGTAATGTACACATCATAGAAAACTCTTGAAGAAACTTCAGTCTAGGAGTAGTCATATCCTAGCTTAAAGTACGCATTGATCCTCTTCTATCAAGTAGGGCCTCAAACATTAGGTTAATATTAAAAGTGCTGAAATGAACAGAGAATAAGCAGAATGAACAGAGCAAGTTTTTATGCACACAATTACATGCTTTTCCTCCTGTCTAACCACCTGTAAAATACTTCTTCCAAAATTAGATATTTCCTATATGTTCAGTGAATCTTATTTATTTACAGAATCACAGAATCATGGAAATGCAGAATGGCTGAGGTTGTCAGGGACTTCTGGGTCCATCTGCTCCAGCAGGACAACCCAGAGCAGGTTGTGTTTGGAGGCACACTCCAAAAACTCTGGGTAACTTGTGCCAGTGCTCAGTCAATACAGAGCCTAATGTCCAGTTCCTGCCCTCCCTGGTTGCCCCTGCATGCCTGGCTGCATGATTGCGAGCTCCTTCTCTTGCCTGCAGCAGGAACTGAGAGAATTGTGCACTTTCAGCTCATGTTTTCCTGCAATTTCTCTTAAATGTAATGTTACAAATGTGTGTATTACTACTACACTTAGGATTCAGACTGCAATGTTTGGAAATGTAAAGTATATCTAGAACAATTTTACATGTAATCTTTCAATGACTTGTACAAAAAAAGTTTCACCTTTAATGTACAACCTTTGCGAAACACAGTGTTTGAACTTCAGTTATTCCCTTTTGTTTTTACATTCTACACAGCATCCCTCTGACTTGTGAGTGTCTCAGCTTCCAATTACATTCCAAATCTCAGGCTGCTGCTAAACTTTTATCTCTGCTCCTGTCAACTTTACTACTGAGTGGCTTTAAGAAAAAAAATATAATAATCAAGGAGTGGTGCTCTTTTTAAAGAGGATATTCATATTTGTATTATGTATGAACATATATCTGCTGAGCTATAAAGCTCAATAATTTCTCTGCATATTCTACTGCCAGGGTATTTAGTTCAATTGAAGCAAAGGATTTTCTAACATGCTGCATAAATCTCTTGAAAAATGAGCTTTTCCATTGATGTAGGCACACAGCTACTCATTTGAGAAACCAATTACTTGGTATGCCTTGATAAAAAAAATAAATTAAGATGGCATTAAGACACAGAAAACAATTAATTCAAGGAAAAAAATTGTACAGATTTGTTTTGATTATATCAAAATCAAAGCTGGAAAACGTGATTAAACTAGAAAGAGGTACACTCATTACTGTAATCAATGAAGATTAAGACTGAAACATCTTTATCTGTGCTTTAATGATATGATTATAATTATAGCATTTTGTATTCGTGGTCCTGGATTAGATTGTATTTCATTTTTAAAAGCATGTGAGATTCCTCAGTACTGTGTTTTCCCTACTTTATGCTATCACTGATGGGCAAAGTTAAAGTTATTTTGGTGCCTGACTACCCTAATTTTAATCTGTTTGGATTTCCATCATGTGTAACCAGACTCCAAGAAAACACTGACACAGATGCTAACTTTCTTAAGGACACAAATTTAAGGTAAATTAAGATAATGTATTTACCTGGATACTTCAAAAGACTCATCCAACACTCCAAAACTACAAACACAGTGTGGACTTCCTCCTTGAATACTACATTCACTATCTTGGGCACATGTAAATACACCTTCATGACAGGGCTACAGCTGGCTTTTCTGTTATTACACCAGTACTGATAAGCCCTGACCTAAATGGGTTAGTGTACGTGTGCATATATGGACTGGAAATAAAGTGCTAGTGAAGATGTCTAAGTCTTTCTGATGGTGTCAGTGGGCTCTACACTAGGACAGTGAGAAGAGACATTCAGTTGTCATAAGGTCTTGTATTCTGTGTGGAAGGACAGACAAAATGCAGGGCAAAGAGAGGCTTCACTACTGACATTTCACACAGGGAATCTGCCTCCAGAGTTTCTCCTCGCTCGCTTATGTTATCTTGAAGACCTTAATGAAGACAGCAATACCTATTGGCATGAAGTGCAGCTTAGCAATGTAAAACTTAGACAAAGTGGCATGGGAAACCCCTTCTGCAGGGCAAGAGCTTTCCAATGGCAAGACCTTGTGTTACATAGGTTTTATGGTTTTTATGACATCATAACATTATGTAGTGCACTAGGAGTTAAAGAATTAATGCTCCAATTCTGTGGATCATCAGTAGTTCTGTGTATACCTGTCTCAGAAGAGGAGAACTATGTACCCCAGAGGACTTTACTTTATTTTGTGTTTTCGCATTTTCCATTCAGAGGAAAAGATAAAACTTGGCAAATCACGCGGTCCCTCTTTTCTCTTTCTGCTCATCCCTCCAGCGTGTGTATTCCCTTGCCATCTTGCCTTCAGTGTTAGAGTAAGGTCTTCAGTTTTTGGACACTCTCTCTTTCATGTTATTTGATTTATTAGCTTCAATTTAAATTATATTGTTTTATATTGTATTATTTTGCATTCTGATGTCTTATTTAGTAAATCAGCTTTCCTCCTCAGATCGTTGCCACTGTTTTGTTTTTAGGTCCATCTTCCATCTCCCTGCCCTTTCCCAGGGCATGGGCCTGTAGGTCCCCCTTCCCCATTAGTCACCATTGACACTAAGTAAAGAAAAAAATCTGATGGCTAGCTTTACAGTATGTTGCAGTATGAAAAGTTTGCAACCAATGAAGCACCTGCAAGTAGAAGTATCTTTTTTATACAATATATGTAACTTATTTTAAATCAGTTTGTCACCATTATTATGTGCTGCTGACTGTCAAATATAAATCGTTTGTTCCATTTGTAAAACACTTAGCATCAAGTTAAAGTTCTTGCAGAACTTCTGCTTTCACATAACCCTGTTAATGCAACAACCAACTTTATAATAACTAATAATAACTATATAATAACAACTATATAATAACTATAATGCTGTTGCTGCATTATACTTCAGATCCTACTTTGTTTCTATCATGGTTAAAACTCATATCCTGTGCTTGAAAGAATTGCCTACTTTATAAAACAGTACACTTCCATACAGGAATGTTTTAGAGCTCAATGATTTTTAAGACTTGACATAAGTTCTACACAGTGAAACAAGCAATGAAAATGAAATTAAAGATGCTTATAAAGAGTAAACTCACAAGGTAATGTCAAACAAGCACAAGATAAATGATCTTCCTAACCTCGTACTGATTTTGCAGTTTTTACAGCAATTACAGTGTGTCAGAAACTCCAGATTAAATCTCTTCATCAAAGATTAAAACCCCTGTTTGCACTGACTTATGAAAATACATTTAACTGTTATTAACAGACTTTAATTGCACCAATATGCTTCTCACTTTTTAAAAAGGCCTTTGTTCTTCACAAATAGCAGTACAAAGGTAACAGTAATACTTTAGCGGCTTTTACTGCTTGGATGCAAAATAGGAGTCCTTAAGCTTCAAAAATCTTTTCTCTCAGAGATACCATCTTTTGCCTGGAGCTAAAGGAATTAGGGGATATTTACATGATTTAAGGCTAATTTTACAGCATATTATGTTCCTTCTCTGCTGTGGAATCAAATACTAAAGGATTTGATTTTTTAAAATGTAAATAAAGGTAAAATGTAATGAAACTATTGTTTGTATGGGAAATTTCCATGTTAATCTGGAAACAATATGCAATATTTAAACTGTGTAACTTGGTGGTCAGCAACAGAAGAAATAACAGTGGCTCTGGGAAGATAAGGATGTGATAATGCACGCAGAATTCATATGAGACACTTGAAATAAAGTTAAAAATGGCATTTTAACTTTGTCAGGGAAAAAGGAAACGATATGTACAAAGAAATGCTACTAAATCTGATGAACGGAGTCATTTAATCAAATCTGCTCTTCTTGCCATTTATAAAATGAATTTCCAAATAGTCTATTCCAACTATGACCAGAAAACTTCAGCAATGTTTTGGTGAGGGAAAATGCAACATTAGAGTAGATGAGAAAGAGCTCTTGCTTTTTTTTCTAAAGATACTGTTTAGCTCAAGGCAACTACAGAGAAGGATTCAGCTACCAATATATAGAACCTCTGGGAGAGCTGTTGTTTTACGTGAACAGGAAATAAGGGAAATTGCTAAAAAGAATGAAAGATGGTTAAGGATCTTTGAGAATAATATTCTGTGAAAATGCTTGGGCCAGTTAGAGGGAAAGATGTGTGGAGGAAACTATTGAACAAGTGTCTGTGGGAGGTCTATGATGAGCCAAATCCAGTGAATGGGGTGAAATCTCAGTGGTCTGAGTGGGTAGAGTATGTGGTTTAGATGATGGAAGACAGACCAGACAGGCTTATTTTGGAAAGCCATCGTTAGGAGTTTCAATCCTCAGGCCGATGAAGAAGAACATGGGAAGATAATATTGAGCAAGACCTAATTGCATGTAATGTGAATTACCATCAAAAGGAAAAATATGCATTTGGCTAAAAGATGTAGGAGAAAATCTGCCAAAAACCTTTGGTCTACAGAACTGAGGGATAATAGCACACAGATTCAAGGAAATTCATGTGATTTCTCTCATCTTAATTTTGGAATAAATTCACAGAGAAATGACTGCCTTCACTCTTGCTAGAACTTCTTGCAGTTCATTTTGAGGAAGACAGTAATGAAATGGCTAGCAGTTGCGTATTTAGTGGCTAATGTTTCCATGTGCAGTTAGGAATGAAGCAGGAAGATTATTACTTTACAGCTGTATGTACAGACACAAGGCTCACTGTGGGACAGATGAAACGTGAAACATTCTACACCAAGAAAAACAGCAAAAGGACACCTTACCTTTCAAATTGCATTGTAACTGCTCCCAACTTTCTGTATAAGAATTGTGGAAGTGACGAGTTGCCCACATGAAATTATTACACACACACACTTTGTCAAATGAGAATAGTGCATGACCAATAACACCACTAGCATCTAAGTTAGCAAGTCTGCATCAGACTGGCTTGTGAATCGGAGATTAAATAAACTTCAGGTATGCAAGGTATATAAAACATGCCAAAGCAGCTCTATTTTGGGGGTTTAAAATTCTTGTTCTTAATATTAGAATTTTAAGCCACAGGTAGTAAACCTTTAACAAAATATCTGCATTTTCCAAACAGATGGATTTCCAGGTAAGATGTACAACTGATGCCTAATTCACATGTAATTTCTGAGTTTAGGTTTAAACAGCAACATAACCTGTGACACACGATACTTTTTCTTTAGTGAAACCTTACTTACACATTTGATTTTTCCTTCAGTACCACCCTTAATGCCTTCCAATTAATGCTTGATTTTCAGCAAAATATCCCTTTCAAGGCTCTCACTAAATACAAGCAAACTCTCGTATCTGTGTACAGACCTGCTGTTTTCAGAACAAACACAAGAGGGGGCATTTAGATGATGCTGTATCACTTCTTTAAATACTACTCCATAAGCTGTCAGCAAAACACTGGGCATGAGAAATACATTTGTAACTTTTGGCTCCAGTTCTCTCTCACTCACTTTCTACTCATGTATTCACATAACTTCTTAAATAAAGACACAATTATCACTTCAGTGCAAGAACTAGACTCTGCTTTACTTCCTCTCTAGGAACATTCTATGTACTACACTGTAGATTCAATTTTATGTTACACACGCACACAAACACACACACTTATAGGCAGTCATACACCAGATCTACATGAACATTGAGACAAGACTCCAAAATTTCACAGACCACAATCAAAAGTAAACAAGCAGTTAAATCATTTCACACCCCATTTGTAGTCCACTGATCAATATTTTTTCTCAGCCCCAAATTCTTCCCTTTCATCACCCACAGCACACATACTCCCACCTCTCTGCAGAGACACCAGCATACAGCCGTGTACTTCATGCAGTGTTTAGTGGTTATAAGTTTCTGTGTTACAATGATTATCCCACAGTTGGTGTGGCTTTCATGAATTACATTTTAAGTAATTCTGCACGTGGTTTTCTGTAGTGATGATTAAGAAAGTGAGATCTAGTGAAAACCAGCAGCTGTAAGCTTTAAGTTCAAGGAAATGTCTACATGGTTGATCTGTGTTTTTTTTTTTAATTATTTTTAATTTTGCTTGTTTTTCTACACTTTATTTTTTTGAGGATATTTTAGGTCTGAAGTAAGCTAAAGTGCTTATTTTGGTGTGTTATGCTAATGAATGGTGTTATAGCTGCTCTTTTGCTGTCTGGAATATACTTGGAGACATACAGGCTGTAGAAGTAACAGAAAACAATGACAGGGACAAATTCATACAGTATAGGTGAAGGATTATAGTTCATATGGAACGCCCCATGTTTCAATTTCCTTACTTAACAAATAGATCTGGTTCAAGTATAGGAGAAAACACCACCTATGAAAACAACATATGTTGCATTAGAATAACTGGGTAGGGAAGGATATATGAATTTATTGGATGTGCAATAAATTTGTGTTCCTGACTGATTTGATTTTCCTTTAATATCGGTTTACTGTAGGTTTGTTACAGTACAGTGAAGTACACAGTAGCCAAGCAACAATGCAGTGGTTGTCTTTTGAAGGATTATATACCATTCACATACAGGTGTGTATATGAACAGGATTGTACAAGAGCAGAGTCAGACAGAAACAAGAAGCTGGCAATGAGGCTGGCAGTATGAGTCCTTACAGGGGACTGGTGAGGCATGAAAATGAAAGATGAGTAACGAACAGGTGACCAGACTACAATGAGGAACCTTACTTCAAAATTAGTCAAGTTACTCAATGGCATGTGTGGAAATCAAACATGCATGCACGAGGCTTCTTCCTCACTAGCATGGAAGCAGTTAACAGAAAAACAGAAGAGTATGGTCATTTACTTATCATGTCCTTTGGAATATTTAGCATCTATTGCTGTTAGAATCACAACTCTTGACCTGATTTTACCGCAGGCACTATTCTGAAACATCAATTTTTCTGAAAGTACCCCAAAAGTTGAAAATATTCAATTATCTCATAAAAACCTGCGATGCAATAAGATGCATGCAGATCTCTGTGTAAGTTACTCAAGAGAAAAGACAGGATAGAATCTCTCCTCTGTAGAAAACACACTTCTTAGTCTCAAGGATATCAAAACAAATTATCTACAAACTACTTCTGCAACTTCCTCTCTCTGCGTGTGCTTTTATACTTTGACTTGGAATTGAAGCAACTGAAGTTGGAAGCAATCTTCCCTTCACCTCACTAAATTCGATCTTTGGCTCAGAATAAAGATTCTTTAAAATTAAAAGCTGAGGTCATGCAGAAGGCTAAAATACAGTAGTAAGCAGATAAACTTATGGTTTCTTGCATTAATCTAGCCACTTTAACCTTGCATAGAATACTCTTGAAAGTTTGTATTTTCAACTGATAATTGTACTTAGGAAGGCTATCAGATGCATTCTTTGCTTAACAAATAGCTGAATTTCAGCAGTAACTTCTCTGCTTACCCAATGACTGTCTGGATTTCTTAGCTATTTCCCCTGTATTTATGACAGTTAATCCCCTCTGTGCTTTGAGCACTTTTGGTGAAAAAGAATGATTATATTTTTGGCTAAATGGCTTTCAAATTCACTAGTTTTTCTCTTCTGATTTATATTTATGATCTACAGAAATGCTAAATCCATCAAAGATTAGGGAATAAGATGTAACAGTTTGGGAAACCAAACAAACTTTTCAATTCAATAGTGAAATTTTGACAAAGGACACCTGATATCTTCCTTTTGCCACTTTGCTAAGTGACACATTTTAAGCTTGGTGCCTAAAACTGTGCTATTCTTGTGGGTAAATGCACATCTTAATACAAAGGCCAAAAGCAATGATGACACATATTTCCCCCTGATATGACCTGAAATAATGACATGATGCTTGCGCAGCAGTCGAAGTTAGACAGTTCCTAACAAAGCAAACATTTGGGGAAACAGCATGTGCTGTGAGTCTTAGGGCTGGTAAATATAATGACAAACAATGCAGGCAAAGCTGGTAGAAAGGGAAAATAAATTAATCTGTCCTCGTGTAGTCTGGAGGTGGCTCAGCTATGGAGCTTTGCAGTTACATCCCCTCTGTGGCAGCTGATGGGGAAGTTGTCACACTGAAGGGACTGCAGCTGTGCTGAGACAGTTACCAGACTGCAGGCTCCCAACAGGAGTTTTCGTGTGCGTGCAATGTCTCTAGTTGTATTTCATATGTTCAGATTCTGAGTGGGGGTATTTCTTAATCATGACTATTTTTCCTCAGGTTCACAGCCAGCAAACAGAGCCTGATTCGCATCAACATGAAACATTCATTCCAACCGTGGATATTCATTCAGATCAGCCTCCAGGAACAAGTTCTTTGCTGGACAAAATACACTTAAATTTCTTTGAAGTACTGAAGTCTGAAAAATTCTTTTCCTTTAATAATACAAAGTTGCTGTCTCCTCTTGCAGCACAAAAGCAGAGGAAGCTTTGGGCTACAGAGGTGCTGTTGGATCCAAGTCTAAATTTTAGACAATTTCTTCTGCTAAAGACACAGTTGAGTCACTTCATTGCCTCATTAACTTTCCTTTGACACAATTTGCTTGACATACACTTCTTACTGTTGTGCTTTGGCTCTCCTATAAACTTCTATTTATTTATTTTATTTCAAGGGTTTTATGAGCGTGGGACATTAAAGCAAGCACAACTACAGTTGCATTCTCCCATTGAGAGGCTGCTGGCCTTAGTTTTTACTCCTCCAGTTTCAATTTCTTTTTAAATATGGTTGTAAGACAGATTGCACTGAAACTGCTCTTTTATGAGGAAGAAGATTAGAGGATCCATGAATCTCATGCCATTTCAAACTGTACATTCACTTGAAACTATGTGCACTTCAGGACATTTTCTCTAGCATGTTCTTGGTTTATTCATGAGTACTGTGCATTACCAACAAATATTTCAGTGCCAGGAAGTAGTTTTTCCAGTGAAGTCTTTGAAATTATTTGATATCTTGTAAATTATTAGTGAATTTTTGCTTGCTTGCCTGCCAGGTTCAACATGTTGAAGATGAACACATTTCTACAGTGTGCTATATCTATGTAATCCTGAGTTCCATCAGCTATGACAGAATGGTATTGTGAACTACAATTAATTTCCTTTACAATGGTGTGGATAACTTCATGGCTCATTAGACTGATGATTTCATTCTGAATTGTTGGACTTGTGTAATCTTGTTTTCTCTTCAGCTAGCTTCCCAGGGTCTCATTTCATTGCTGTGAAGCTTCAATAATTCGATAAAATTCTCCTCATCAATCTGATGGCCATGAATTAGCAAGCCCTGCCTACTCCAGTAATGTACAGAGAGTATTATTTTATACAGTGAACAAAATTGATGTCCTGCTTAATGTTTTTGCCTGCTTTATCCTTCAGACATGTTAAAAAATGCACCATGTTGATATTGCAATAAGTCAGTACCAATTAGAACAAGCTATTAGATAGTGGACATCCATGGGTGGTGGAATGTTGACAGTGGAGTGGATTTCTCTTTCTCCCCTCCGCTATTACTGACTCATTTCCTTCTGCTGCTGTTTTAAGTAAAGCTTCATGTCAAATGATAGAGAAGTAAGACACTGAGTGGTCAGCTGACTCCTTACAGGGGTGAGTTGGTGACACCACACCAAAAGACATAAGAAACAGCCATAGAAAAATGGAAATTTCTTTTGTAGAAAAAAGGGCTATTATTTGTAATGAATATTTTTGTAGGATAATATAAACATTAACTGCTGTTTCTGGTATTACAAAGTTTGAAGAGTATTTGCGTGCTTCAGTCTGCAAAAACACCATGCAATGACATTATTCTCAAACCTACACCAAAATGCGATACTTTCATGAATGAAGTTGAGATGACTCGTAATTGTATTTTTCCATCTCCAGAAAAGCAATCTGCAAGATGAAGGGAGGGGCAAGAGAAAGTAAGAATGAGAATAAATTAACTTCAGAAAAAAAATGGAGAATGGAAAAGCAAATGCATACTGGAGTTAACTGCTGTTAAACTAACATTCAGGTATGAGGACAAATGAGCTTTTATTTCACACGTCTCATCAGAAACACTGAACTACATTTGGTACTCTGGGCAACAGATCTGTCATGCACAGAAATACCAGGTGTGCTAGCACACACTGAATAACTGAAGTTAGAAGTTGAGAATGGCTTGCACTTTCCATTATTCAACTGTCTGTTCTTTGGTTTTCATCTATGAGTAGAAACAAATTTAATATTAATATATAAGCTTTTAACAAAGATGAATGCATCAGTGATTAAACATAGTCATACAATAAACTAAGAGGATGCTTGAACATATCTAGAAACAAGTCTAAAACCAAGACCTCATCTCACTCTTGTTTGTGAAGGCCATAATAAAATAAATTTCACAACAAAATGCTTCTTTTAATAACATTTCAACTAAAGCATTTTATATGATATGAATCACGCAGCATGAATTATGAAGATAGTCCCAGTTTGCAATGTAATTTTTATGTTCTGACTGATTCATATTATAGCACTGCTCTCTTTCACTGTCATAGTTAAACACTGGAGAGCATCCAAAGGGAAGTGGACAAAAAAGAATGGGTGAGATGTCTGGGCCACATTTTAATGTCATAAAACAGAACATGGAAAAATCTTGTTTGTCATCCATAAATAAACAACACTTTGGTTACGCTATATTTAGAATGTAACTAAATTGTGCTATTTTCTATTTTAAGTAACTGTGGATAATTCACAAATTCGTATTCTTTACATGTAAATGCATAACTATATTTTCACTTTCATACTTAATTAGTATTTTTAAATCTTACTGCATTAATCATAGTGCATATTTCAAAGTGAACATTTTGAATCTTATTGCTAATTCAATTATAAATATAGAGAAGAATAACTATACAGTGTAATTAGAGAGTAACTGTAGAACCTTTTTTGGCAGACATCAGCTAAACTGACATTGTTTAAATTCTTCTTAGGAAAAAAATAAGAGATGGAAGATTCGACTCTTTTGTAACTTCCACAGTGGTCTCTCAGCTACCATCTCAACTACCCTAGTAATTTTAGGCATTTTAACATAAGTTGTATAATGTTTTATTGTGATCTCCGAATCTCAGATTACACTTTCTGTGGGGCACAGCCTTTAATAGTATAGCTAAATTGTTGTTCACTTCAGAAAAAAAAAACCTAAAAGTCTGCCTGTTTTTGTTTGATCTGGGTGGAAGGCTGGCCATGGATTCCATTCTGACATTTGGAAATACTGGGTAGAATTACAAAACTGTGCACCAAAAGTAGATTTTTTTTCATAGTAAATTACAGGTATTTTACACATATTTTCTCAAAGAAATTCTTCACTTTATACTTCAGTACTGTGACAAATCCATCACAGCCTTTTTCTTTTTCATAGAAGGGAGGAGACTGAAATTTACTGCAGATTTCTGGGTAGATCTATGTGCCAAAATGTCTGCTTCATTTTGCACTTGATCTTTGTGTAATTACTTAAGTTAGTTCTGATATTCATCATGCTCCAAAATGCTATAGCTAATTTACTGAAGCTCAAAGTTTTCCTATACACAAGACTTCTCAAAGACCAACACCAGTCACCACACAGCAAACAGTATTTAGGACTACATTCAACACTTGTTTCTGGGAGAAGTTACGTATATGATGTATTTCTCTTATTAAGCTTTCAGTACTTAAGATATGATTACTTGAGATAATGCCACTAGATCCTTACTATCCAGTTACGTCACCATGGATATCTTATTAAATTGCCTGCATTGTCTTAGCTACGTTCCCATGTGGCCTGTACAAAAGTGTTCACATTATTCTGAACACTCTGAGTTACCATACAACAATCAATTCATTTGCTACAGATTCTTTTTTTTCTTTTTTCCCCAAGTCCTCTGTACTATGAGTTCTACTCTCACCACAAGCACCATAATCATAAATAATGATTTAGACCCCAAAGGGAAACAATATGGCCAGCAGATAAGCAATACACTGATATTAGTTCTTACTTCCTCTTAACTATGGTGAGCAATGGTCTATGGATAGAATGAGAAGATCAGAAAGGTGTCTTTCAGGCCAGACTTGATAGAAGACAAAGAAATAATTTGGACATTTTAATAGAAAACTCACAAGCAAGGGAGGGAAAACATTAAAGTGCTTATTTGGGACTTGTACAAAAGCAATTCACAGAACATGATGATTGGTCATAAATGACGTTCGGATACTGTCTAGAGATTATATGAACTATGCAATACTTCATGAAGGCTTTTGTGACTGAGGCAAGGAACCTGACTAGGATCTGTTAGAGAAATGGTAACCAACTGAGATACACCACTGTAGAAACAATGTGATCAGAGTGATCAACAGGAATTCTTTGGGTTGACATGTATGTGACAAAACTGTATTAATTACAGTAAAAATGTACATAAGAAATTGGATAAAAAATTACCTGTTTAGATAGATAGCTATATATTAGAGGCTATAGAAGTAAAGAAAACCTATAGGAATTAAGCTTGCAGGTGATCTAGAGGTATGAATGTATCCTGGAGAACTAGAAGATAACAGATAGGCAGGTCAGATTTAGAGGATGAAGCATTAATGACTTTGAAAGAAAAACAATGTGAGATTCCTATAAATAGGATCTTGACCATCTGAACACATAATTTTTAACAACTTTTGCCTGCTAATGGAATAGTTACATACTATTTTTCGTTCAACAAGAGAATATTTTCATCTTAATAGTATTCTTAATCCAAGAAACACAATCTTCTTTTTTGTGTAACGCTGTATCATGCAATTTTTTATTTTTATTTTCCATATGATGGGCTAAAGAAAAAGAATTTGGCAATTATTCTGGGTAACCATTCCATCTAGGACTGAAACCTATTTCCAACTTTGGATATACCCTTCTCCCCCTTTTGTTACTCTGCATTTTTTTTTTCAGCTTGAATTTCAAGTGTTCTTGCTAAGAAGCCTAATAAAATTCTTTCCATTTTGTTCAATATGAACTGAACGAGATCATCTCTGTTCACTTCAAGACAGTCATACGGCTTCAAGAATGTCATAGTTTCAGGACACAGAATGCATGACTGTCCTATTAAATGCATTTCTACTGAGCAGTAGCTATGATACGTAACAGTGGGTAGTTCACACTGGTGCGATCTGCACTAATTTTACCACTGTTTCTGAACTGCATTCAAGCAGAATCAACTTTCCAATATACATATTATAAATATATATACATTTTTTTAAGAATGCTACTAGAATATAGATGAAAGGGTTGGGGCAATGTGTGCAAAATCATTGAATTAGTAGGTCTTATTTGAGAAATGAATTGTGGAGTATTAGCGAAATCATCGCCGGTAGCCATGATCTGTAAGTCTCATAGCCATAGCAATGTATTCTTCCTTCAGAGGATCCTCCAGCGAATATGTGAATGGCATAAGTCAGTCTGAACAGTAAGAGTGAAAATTCCAAGTTTTGGATGATTAAAAAGTATTTGATGTTCTACATGAATAGAATATACATGGAGACCAAATACATACTCTCCAAATTTGATTCAATAAAGCTGAAACTCCTTGCCTTGCCTGTGGCCTCACAGTGCACCCCACATTAAACCATTCAATAAAATTTGATACGTTGCCAACTGTTGGCTGCCTGAAGATTAAACTACTTAAGTTTTCAATTACCTATGATATAATGCAACAAAGACACAAGAGTAATGTCCTTAACCCTCCAGCTGAGCAATCAGGGGAAAAAAAGGCTATTTACATTGGAGGAAAGCATGAACAAAGAGATGGACTTTGCACTGTGCCCTGAAGGTCAATACAGAGGGACTTGGTCTACACATTCTGCTTTTAGCATAACTGTGTCAGTTTGGGATATGATTTTAAACATATATAACCCTTGACATCAAAGAACTTCTATTAGTATGAAGATGCTTGATCTTGGTAGAGCTGTTACAGCTATTTCAATGCAAGTATAACTCACTGAGGAGTGACTGCTGAGGGGCATGTCTGCATTGTATCCTTTTGGAGAGGTATCTGAGGTAACTCTAGCTGACTTGGCTCTGGAAGTGAAAAAAAATGTGGCTGTATTAAGATGGCATTGAGACTTCTGAGAAATAGACACAACAAGCACAGAACTGTGATAATATGGCTGCTGCTTCTGGACTTTAATGTCTGCTTTAAAGGAACGCTGTGCCGTGCTCTGTGTAAACTTGAACAATCAGAATTAACTGACTGGTTTCTACTATAGTTCTGACATATACAATATAATCACTGTTACTCACTTTTTGATCATTGTAGATCTGATCCTTAATCCAGCAATAATTATTTTCATTCTGTTTCTCCTCAATAAAAGAGGACTAGGTGATTAGTTCAGCTGGAAAAGTTTACATTAGTTTTGAAGAATCCTATTTTTAACTTTCTGAGCAGAAGAGTAAAATCTTAAACTAGAATGTTAATTCCAGTGTAGTCACATGCACATAACTAGGATTATATCATTAAAGTAAGCAGATTCACTTAATAAAAGTGGTACAGCTCCTCCATGGAGAAGATGCAGCTACAATCATCTTCAGAATATGGAATGAAAACTCCAGAGTTGGGAAGCATCATGAAAATTTGCTATTCTCATTGCTACGAAGCTATTAACTCACTTGGTCTCAGCAGTTCTGCGAGACTTGCAGCAGTGCATGAGGAGAGAACACGTACCTCAGGTAACTAAGTCTTGGGACATGTAAATGTCTCAAAGAAAAAAAACCAAACAAACAAGCATGCGGATTTGCACTCTGAAGGGAAGCAGTAACTAATGTACTGATGCAGTGTAATTCTTCTGACCAGTTTGAGTGAAGTAGCGGGTCACTGCATCTGCACCAGCTGGAGCTTCTGAGCGACTTTCAGGAGCATAATATGTTTAGCAGGCAGCATGGTAATCTAATCAGTGAAAGGAAAAGCATGACTGTAGGCAAAAAATTTGTAGGAAAACAAAATGAACTTCCCTCGACGTTTCTGAAGTTGTATTTGTTAATGTATTTCCAAGGATTATAATTCACTTGATTCCAATGCTGTAAACTACATTGCCAAACATTTTAGTATAACATCAACAATGAACTTCAATAACATTTTATTTTACAACTTCTAAACTTCTGGATTGTAAATTGCTGCTTTAATGAGAGCTGAAGAAACATTTGCAAAAACACCTGGTCCTATCTGCAGATAACTCCAATCTGCAGGCTTCTAGCATTGGTAATAATCCCAGAAGTGAGAGTTGCTGTATTCCTGGAATTGAATTCTGTACACTTTCAAAGACATGACAAATTTCTGTTTAAGGTGTCTAAATTAGCAAGCTGACATTCTAATCAAAAGACTATTCTTTTATTCAGTGAAGAAGCAACTGAATGTTGCAGGAAATGCCTATTTTTTTGAACAGTTCTTTCAAATGCTTTTGTTATGCTCTGCTTTAAAGTAGAGCATGACACTGTAATATGTTACAAAATTACACCAGATGATGTGAGATTTATATCCTCTAATTTGTGGAGATATGAAATACATTATAGAAAGGTAGCAAGTTTTGCACCTAAGGACTCTAGCTATTAGGTCTCACAGAAGTAAGAGAATTAGGAAAATTGTGGTGTGTGCCTCATACATGTAATCATATTATCAGTCTATCCTGTCACAGAGTGACAAGAGTCACTGCCTACTTTTAAATTAATCCATTTTTACTTCATAGCAAATCATAGCAAATCAATAGAACCTGAGCTGAATGTACTAGTCTAGCCTCCACACTTGAACACACTGTTGAATATTTGGAATTACTGCCTTGAAATCAGTGAAGTTGCAGTGCACATAATTTGATGCATACAAAGTGTATTTCAGCCCATTATCTTTTTGCAGGAAAAGGAAACTTCAGATAGCTTTTCCGTACTGCACTGTAAATTCATTCTACGCATTGCAAAGAAACACAGAAGCCAACATTCTAGATCAAACTATCATATGAACAGTATGTGCCAAGGAGAAGAAAAACATTTTAAAGAAAGATGTAAGAAACTGTGCAAAGAAGAAGTATGAAATAACCAGTCCAATAGACAGAAATATGGGGGAAAAAGATAAATATATACATATATAAAGAAAAGGGAACATGGTAGCATATGCTTGCAAAGAGTTTAGCACTCTCTTTTCTGAAGACATATGAAAACACGTCTGTGCTTCATAAAGTGTTAAAGAATTATTTTTTTTAATTAAATATTTAGAGTAAATTCTCTACTTAAAGAAATGCTGGGTACTTCTTTTGCATCCAATGAATATTCATTGGGAAGTTCATTGGTGGGTGCCTATTCAAAACTGAAAGATCAAAAGGGAGCTGTGTCAATTTTGTCCTTTTCTGGGTTGACTGCTATTTTTTGATGTAATAAATTGCCAATTTTAGAAGGGTAAAGAACAGAAATGGAAACGAGTATGCCTTTCAGAAGACTTTTGACTGTGCCATTATGAATAGTCTCCAAACAAACAGTTTGTTGCAAGCTATTCACATAGTAGATAGACATCCAATTGTTAGCCATGCAAATAGCCATATCCAATGGTCAGACAGCTGTTAGCTGGCTCTTAGAATGACTGGTAACCAGACTGTTGCAGAACATACCCATGCCTACAGGCTGCAGGATCTCATCTTTTTCTAAAATCTTATTAATACACTGAACGTGTTTTATGGCATCACTGACACCTATCCCCTCTCTTCTCACCATTCTCTCAGTAATTGTGACATACTGTACAAGGTAGAACTAAAAAAGGAACATGTAAAAAACCACATTTATAGCTTACGTTTATAGAATTTGCTCCATATAGGAGTGTCACAGGTAAAAGTAAAGCTTATTATTTTGTTCAACTATTGCAATACTTTTTACTTCTGAGTGAAAGTATGTTATACAGACATATGCATAAAACACAGATACTTGCACATGCTGCTTTAAATACTTCTATGCATCTTTCTTAGTCTCAAGTACATATTCTGAAGATGCATATATCAAGAACAAGTTTACACTTTTAAATGTTCATGAAAACTATCACTGATGTCTAGGAAAGCCTTTTGGAGGTGCTTCTCAAGAGCACTGGGCAAACACACTATCATTTTATTATGGATGTTTTTTCACGCCTTGGTGAAGTTTAACATGTAGTGACAAGAATTTGTGTAATGCAATTAACTAAAAATACTTCAGACAAATAGAGAAAAAAATTGCAAGCTGAAAGCTTATTAGAAATTATGCTTCTGGAGGTATTCAGAACTACCCAAAAGCTGAAAAATTCTTTAGATGAGCCATCCGTCCTGCTTACAGAACTTGGACTATAAGTTCAAGTTGAAATTTGGAGTGGGAGGAGGAGAGTCTCTCTCACTTTTACCAAGTTCAGCAGTTTTTGACATTTTAGTAGCCAAAACCCACTTAATGAAATTGGTGTCTGGGCTTAGGACACCCTGCCCCTGGCTTCTCCATCCCTTTCCCCCTCCCCCCGCCATTCTCTTAGACACTCACAATCCCATCAGTATGTCATAGAAAGGCTTGGATTGGAAGGAAACACAGAGATCATCCAGTTCTACCCCTCCTTACCTTGGGCAGGGTTGTCACCCATTAGATTAGGCTGCTCAGGTCCCCAGTCAATATAGTCTTGAATGCTTCCAGTGATGCAGCATCCACAGTTTCTCCAGACAGCCTGTTTCAGTGCCTCACCACTCTCTAGGAGTAAAGAATTTCCTCCTAATATTTAATCTAAATATCCTACCTATTATCAGACTGTGCAAAAAAGTCAGACTCTTTCCTGTTAGTGTATTCCCTTTAAGGATTGGAAGGCCACAACAAGGTCTCCCTGGAGCCTTCTCTTCTCCAGGCTCAATAAACCCTGTTTCCTCAGCCTTTGTTCATAGGAAAGAATTGAGCCCCCTGATCACCTTCATTGCCTCCTCTGGACTCACTCCAACAGCTCCATATTTTTCTAGAGCTGAGGATCCCAGGATTGGATGTAGTACTGCAAGTAAAGACTAATGAGGACAGACTACAGAGGAGCAATCACAGAATCACAAAACTGTAGGGACTGGAAGGGACTTCTAGCATCCAACCCCACTGCCAAAGCAGGCTTCCTACAGCAGGATGCACAGGTAGGCATCCAGGAAGGTCTTGAACGTCTCTAGAGAAGAAGACTCCACAACCTCTCCGGGCAGCCTGTGCCAGTGCTCTGTCACCCTCACTGTGAAGAAGTTCCCATGCACTTTTGTACAGAACTTCCTATGCTTCAGTTGTGGCCTTTTCCCCTTGTCCTATTGCCACACACTGCTGAGGAGAGTCCAGCCTCATCCCTTTGACTCCNCTATTGCCACACTCTGCGGAGGAGAGTCCAGCCTCATCCCTTTGACTCCTGCTCCTTAGGTACTTATAGACATAGAACAGATCCCCTTTGAGTTTTCTTTTCTCAAGGCTGAACATACTCAGTTTGCTCATCCTTTCCTCATAAGAGAAGTCCTCCAGGGCCTTTATCATCTTTGTCACCCTCCACTGGCCTCTTCTGAGGAGATCCCTGTCTTTTTTGTACCAGTGAGCCCAGAAATGGACACAGTACTCCAGATGAAGCCTTACCACAGCAGAGTAGAGGGGGAGGACCACTTCCCATACTCTTTTCAATGCACTCCAGGATGCCATTGGCCTTCTTGGTCACCAGGGCACACTACTGGCCCATGGTCAACCTGCCATCCACCAGGACCCCAAGGTCCCTCTCCCCAGAGCTCCTCTCCAGCACGTCATCACCCAGCCTGTACTGGAGCATGCATTTATTCCTCCCTAGATGTAAGACTCTACACTTGCTCTTGTTAAACCTCATTTGGTTCCTCTCTGTCCAACTCTCCAGCTTGTCCAGGTCTTGCTGAATGGCAGCACAGCACCTTCTGGTGTGTCAACCATTCCTCCCAGCTCGGTATCATCAGCAGACTTGCTGAGAGTGGACTCCATCCCTTCATCGAGGTCATTGATGAAGGTATTGAACAAAACTGGACCCAGCACTGTCCTCTAGGGAACACCACTAAATACAGGCCTCCAACTGAACTCTGCACCGCTAATCACAACTCTCTAAGCTCTGTCAGTCAGACACTTAACCCATCTCACCATCCACTCATCTATACCATACTTCCTCAGCTTCTTTATAATGATGTTGAGGCAGACAGTGCCAAATGCCTTGCTGAAATCAAAATAGGCTACATCCATGGCTCTCCCCCCATCCACCAGTGTGTGGATGTTTCTCCCATATCTAAAATTAGGATGAATACTGCATTTCACCTCACAGGTATGCTAAAGATTAAAGATCATAATAGTGGCAGAATAATTAAAATGACATCTAGAACTACATATAATTCTCCCCAAACCTGAACAGTAGAAAGAGAATTCGGGGGAGCTGGGAATATGTGCATGTAGGAGTTTCTTCAGTACATAATGGTAATGAGATTATGCACTTCAGAGATATCTTCAAGGATTACAGAAGAAATAGAGATAGTCATGTGGGAGAAAGCATAGTGGGGAAAGAAATACAGACCAAATTCACTTCCATTTCTGTTTATTTTTCATAACTGTTCGGAGTCTATGCGTCTTCAGTTTCAATTACCTTACTATACCCTGTAACCAAAGATGCCTTGCTGGGATTTTTTAGGTCTGTCAGAATTCTTAAATGTGTATCTTCTATTAATTACATCAAAACCTGTTTTAATACTTCTTATGAGGGATCTGATTTTCCTATTGCCAGATTTGAGTTCACAAGATGAAAGTTAACATGAAACAATGAAATGGGAGCTTCAATCACATTGCTTTTTACTAATTATTATGTATCCAGTGTCCCAGGTATTTGAGGACCTTAAAGGATGGTTTAAAAAAAACCCCATAACTTAAATAACTATATATAAATATGTTTGGGAAAAAGTTGATAAGACAGATTATTGAAAGATTGAAAGGTCACAAATATGCTGACTGTTCCAGATGAAACTGACCATTTTAGCAAACAAACATGGAAAGACTGGAACAAAGACTGTGAAGGGCTTAGCACTGTGCGCCTAACTGAAAGCTGAAGGCTTTGGAAAGAGATCTGAAAAAAGGAGAATCATTGTGCAGGGATAAGAAGCATGAAGCAAACAAAAGCATGTGTCCCATGTGAAACAAAGGAGCTAACGGAAGTAGAATCTGTAGGATTGCAGGGGGAAATGAGGGTAAATCAACAGGAGGGTAGCAACAAACTCTTGTCTGGAAAGTGAGGATGAAAAACTGTTTGCTAACACCCCTTGCTGTGCTCGAAGCTGCACACTACCACAGAGGACAGTGTGCCTAGAAGACTGATAATGTAGTTTATCCATCATGGTTCTCGTAGTTACTTTTGCTGAATTACAGTTATGTGAAAACTTCAGAATGGGCTGACTTCCAGTGTCAAAAATTATTCAATTATCAGGGACCAGAGTTCACTAACTTCTCAGCTGTAGTGTCTACACATGACAACCCATATGATCTGTGGTTCTGTGACTGTCCAAATACCTTTATCCTGTTTACAGAGCAAATTCTCTTCCTATGAAAATTGCATCTTTGATGACATAGGGTATTTAGACAATGGTATACAATTTTGAATTTATTAGTAGCAACAACAGAGATGGTGTCAAATCTGCTAGTGGAAGTCAAAAATGCTTTTCTTAAGTTTATTTTAATCACCATGCATTACTGCAGCAGAAAATGTGACTTTTTTCTTGATTTACTGGAATATGGGGTTTTAATAATTTCTGTATATTTTTTTATAATGACCTCTTGGTCCTAATTTAAACACACTAACTGAAGCACCAGCTCTAAATGTAAAGTTCAGTGACCATATCAACTAACATAAATCAAGAATGACCACCAAGATTTCACATTTCACACACTGACAAAAAGTTGTAAGAATTTCTGATGTTGAACCTATGCTGCTCTTCTCTTCAGTTTTGTTAATTCACATTTACAAGAGCAGTAATAATTATTTCAGTAAAATGAACAGTGGAAAAATGAAGCTATTCCTTGATTTTGTCTGCGTCACTTCAGCACATGCACTAGTTCATAAAATGCATTCTCTGGTAAACTGCTTAGAAGGATGCAGGTGTAGGTTGATGTTTCATGAAGATGGAGCTGCTTCAATAGTTCCATGTTTAGCAGTGAATGGTTGCAGGCCAATTTCCAGTTTACTTCCTGGATACAAGGAAAACAAAGTTATCTATCTCCTTTATTTTAAATATACCTCTCTTTTTCTAAGTAGAACCATTAGTTTTTATTGATGGGACTAATGCTTTGCATTTAGCCCAAATTACAATAGGAAAGGAGATGCTTAAGGGTAACTGGGTGATGAAAGGACTACATTAGTGTACAAGTCCAAAGGCTGCTGTTTCCTATTTGTAATGCTGAATCCACATGCAAGTCATATTTAAGCTATAAACGGTGGCGCCTAGGGAGTATATACTCAGATTGCCTTGAGAAACTAAATACTTTTATCAAATCACCAGATGGGTTTTTGTTCAAAAATCCACTTTCTTGAACAACATGGATTTTCTTGCATACATCTTTACATCATAAAGAGATTTCACTAACGTAGACATCTTAATTAGCAGATTGACCTTGATCTTTTATAGTTTTACTTTAGCACATACACTATGCGTAATTTCAAACGACATATAATTTCACACAGACTACTGAAATTATTTTCAACTCATCTCCATTGATCTGCTTTGTTTTCATAAGCAGACATATTGTGCACTGCACTTCTCTACCTGCAAACTTTTTTCATCAGAGAACTATGCTATTCATTTTCTCTCATCATGGAAGTACTATTTCTAGTTGGGGAAGTTGAATCACTTGATGCAACAAAGCTTTAGCTTCTAGAACAACATGTATTGAACTCTGCCTTGGAGGAAATTTCAGAATAAAGGCCTTGGCTAAATGAAGGAAACACATCTGCAGTGCCTGATTTTCACCATGGTGGTAGAAAGAGTTTTGATTCTCGAAGTGTCTCACTGGGGTATTGCATTGTCTGGCTGAAGTAATTGTCATTGTAGCTGGAAGACCACTGACAAACAGGAAGATATTACTGAGTACACCTCAAACCATGCCAGATGAGCAGGGTTTTGTTACCTAAAGTGTTGCTACTTGCAAAATATAGAAGATAGGGTTTTCTGAAGAAAAAAAAATAATAAAAGAATAGTAAGTATACATGAGTTTAATTACCTCCATGTCTCTACATGCATTTAAGGAATAAGTCAAATGATCAAGAGGAATGATACAGCATCTGTCAATGATTATGTCTTTGAAAGCATAATGGAAATTCTGATGGGCAGATTCTGAAGCAAAATACCAGTGCAACTGTAAGAAAGAAATCAACGAAAAGATGAGATTTCTTCAGTGTCATAAATAAAAGCAATTTCACAGCAACAACCTAACAATACAAGTGAAATATCTGATATAAAGCTGAGTCATAAAAACTGAGGGCACCTGAAAATCAGGTTTATATATCCCTAGTAAACATCTTGTGTACCCCTGGTATCCAGAGACAGATAAGGATAAGATCACAGATAAAGACATATACATTTAAATATTAGTGTAATTATAGAATATCAAACAAAAATCAGAACTGAAGCATGTGCATAAGAGCTGAGCTACTGGAAGCTACAGCAAATTACACTCTACATGAAAATGAAATATTTGAAAAAATAATAAATAGCTAAGATCAATATTGAGTGGGGATGAATATGGTTGGGATGAATGTAGTGGGAATAACGAGCAGAGGGAAAGAGACAGAGAAATACTAAGTGCAGATCGGCAGAAGGGAATTTAATTTTCAGATGGAGCAATGAAGTTTATTTCCCAGAGGGATCCAGAAGAAAATATTTGGCTTTTACAAATGGATAAGAAGGAGAGGTGAGTCTTTCTAGATGAAGTGAAGACGGGAATTAGTAACAAATTTTCCATCAGTTTCCTTGATCTGACATTAAGAAGTCAATGGAAGCACCACAAAGTTCAAATTATTCATTAAAAATAAAACCAAACCATACCCTAGAATGAATTAGAGTTGCTCTTTAATACTGCTCAGCGTTAGCCTAACTTTGCTAAATATAAAACCAATGATAAAAGTAATAAAACTAATACAATTTTTGACAAAACTCTGGCTAGGTCAGTGCTGAATGCTTCTGAAAATTTATTCCTCTTAGGAACCATCATCCACAAATGTTTAGTGAAGGGTAATACTGTCCAGACAAGAGTCTGTCTGTATTTTTTGTTTGTCTTTATGGAAGAGCATAAAAAATAAGTAGATGATGAAAACAGTGAGGGAAGATATTACGATTTAGCAGAATGGACAATACTTGTTCTCATGGGATCTTTAACTCGGTTTGGTAGGGACAGCAGCACTGCCTCACTGACCATGCAATGGCTGTGACTAAGCAAGAGGGAGAATCTACGCAGATACAGACAAAGGCATACCGTGCTCTGACCAGAGGAGAATGGTGACCCGTGTGAATTTAGCAAACATTCTTTCAGATGCTAACTCAGGTAAAAAGCAAACAAACAAGCAAACATATTGTCTTGGAATGAAAAGATAAGGAATAAAATTGTTAGATCAAGAATGAATGGTTACCTCCCATTTTCTGGTACTGAAAACAGAAATGGAAGTCCCTCCCTCATATTTACCACTTCAGCTTGACTAAATTAAAATCTTCAAGATACTTTTTGCATGCTCCCTTCTTCATGTCTAGTGAGGACATGAACAAAAGGCCAAATACCATGTGCAAGAGGAATTATCCCAAGATGTTACTGGGATGCAAGCTTTTTTTTCCAGCATTTATGTAGTGAGAATTTTCAGAAGACGATAGTTGCCTCAAGTCATTGAGACAGTAATCACATAAGGTGTGTCTATACTGCAGTACCTGTTCCCACATAAGGATTTTTTTCACTGTGGTTTAAGTCAGTAGTGTCTATTCCTCTTAGTTCTCCCCTGAGTTTCTTTTTGTCAATGAGCTTCCTAGCTCCAGATCTGAGTTAAACTGTGAGACAACTTAAAGGGGCATTAGAGATGGCTGGGTAATTTAGGCTTGTATGCTAGCTTGAGCTGTAAACTAAAGTGGCAGTACAGACTTAAAGGTTAGAATTATGAAGTCAGTCCAATTAGTATCTGGGGATGCTTCACCAAATGATCTCACAGAGGTTTGCACCTTGACACCACAGACAGTTACAAATAATGACCAATATGATCATACAAATAAAGTAGCATTTTTTTTCCATAGGTATTTTTGCTCCAGGTAGGATAGGGATAACCCAGTAATTTCAGACTTAGATTTATTTTCCCCTCAACCCACCATCAATTACTAATCAGGAATATTGCCTGTTGTGATTTTTACATTGGGCATGATATTTGATGTTTCTCTGTAAACTCCCTGTTTTGGACTCATGTGGTTATGTCAGACAGAAAGTTCCCAGACTCTAAGGATACGGAGAAAAGATTTTTTAATTATTATTTTATATGGAGAAAAGATGTTTTTATTATTATTTTATATGAAAAAAGTTATAGAAAAAATAACAAATAGAAAATCTCCAAGATTTTATAAATTTTTAAGTGTCAAATATTATTTCTGTGGCCTGATGTGACTTTAACATCTAAGGTTAACAGTAGAAAGTTAATGTTGTGTCAAAAAACAAACGAAAAAACTCTGTCCCCCAAGGAAAATTGCTCTAATGTTTGGTAACCACTAGTAAAGTTTTGATCTGAAGCAGGGACATCTAGTTACTTCTGGTCTTATCCCTTACCTTTCTTCCCCACACCAAGCACTTCTAGTTATCTTAACTACTAAGATTTTATTGTTTCTTTATACAACACTCTGAAAATTCAGTCTTGTTGATGTTATAGGGTATCTTCCAAGAAGAAATATTCAGTACAGAAGAAATGTCAGGAAGGATAGTTTAACATATGTTATGGTGAGAAATATTTGAAACCTCCTCTGTTGGCTAGAAATGTTCAAGAACAGTCTATTTTGTGTTATGCAGTATCTTTCTAGCATAAAAGTCACGAAGACTTCAGGTTTTCTAGTGCCTGTCATTATATTTTCAGAACCTATTTTCATTTTGTTTCTTTATGCAACTACTTTTAGTGATTCACCTTTTTTAATGGGAGCAGAAGGGAAACAGCAAAGAAAACATTTCTCTAAAATGTTTTCAGAAAGACCCACTGGAATTTGAAATGGGTCTTATTTGGTGTACTTTGCATAATTTGTTACACTAAATATGAAACAGATTTCAGCTCCAGCTGCAGTACACGTGTTGCTCAGAAAAGTTCGAGCCTTCCGGAACACAACTCTTGGTTTATCCGAGTCTGTCAAAATAGTGATCTCTGGGCAAAATGACACTGAGTAAAAACAACATGGAAAATGGAAACAAACAGGAACAGACACTATCTGCAGAAGATTCACACAACATTTGCTTTCTTTCATCATTGTTTTTGGCAAATTACATCATTATTTCACATTATGTGTTCTGAGGGAGAGAGCAGCTAGTATTTTAGTGATCTGTCCTATGAGGATTATTGTTATCACCTGTGGGCATGTACAGTGAGAGAAACATACACCTGTGTTGCGTGGGGGATTTCATGAGATATATCCATGTGAGGCCAGATACCACCACTGCTCTATCATTACAAACCTCCTCTGCAGCCAAGCAGAACTTGTGAACTTCAGTTTGATCTAGAGAATTGGCTTCAGTCAGGATTTATGCTTTTCTGATAGAAGTGGTGACTTACAGTAGGTCTGTTGTATTGCTGTGTTGATATCAGCTACCCAGCATTCAGTGGCTGCCTTCCCAAGTGAAGGGTGATCATTGCTATCTCAGAGTAGTGACTGCAAACACCAAACACAGCTGCTTCATGTACGCATAGCTAGAGCAGAAACTAGAAACTAACAGTGAAAAATTCCAGAGTTGGCAAAACTGTAATCACAGAGAAACTGTAAAACCAAGAATATTCTATTTACGGAAATATATATATATATATACATATACACACACACACATATATATACATACATACACACATATATACACACACATATATATATTAATTTATATTTAATTATACCTTTCTAATTTAGGTATCATGAACAATTTTTAACTCTTTTCATCTCACCAGTGCAATGCAGTAATGGATCCAGATGAAACTCTTTCCATCTACTGCAATGCAAGTATATAATAGAAGAGAGAAACACATGACTCTTACTGTTGACTACCTAATATTTCATTCAATAAAAGCCTAACTTTCATTAATTGCTCATTATTTGATCATTTAAACAAGAATCTGCCTGTGATCTACTCTGCGATTCTTCTTGACCCATTTTGGAGAGTGACGATCCTGTGAACAGGAAATAGATTAGGAAGAAATGTCAGTTT
The DNA here is from genome assembly GCA_013399175.1 of Odontophorus gujanensis. Lineage (NCBI taxonomy): Eukaryota > Metazoa > Chordata > Aves > Galliformes > Odontophoridae > Odontophorus > Odontophorus gujanensis. Next base: position 34,546 of record VXAB01000405.1, read on the forward strand.
TAAAGTTGTTGATGAGCATGACAGAGAAAGGAAATAAGAAAGTGGCATGAAGCTATGCAGTGGGTATGTCCAGACGAGGTTATCACATTCAATGAGCAGAGACACAGGTGATGGAAACAAAGTGCTAGTTCTGTTCTACAAATTGTCAGACCTTGTCAAATGTTAAAAGGGAAGCCCTGTGAAAGAAGAGATTCGGATACACAAATGAATCCTGCATATTCATTTTCCTTTTCAAAATATTAGGTCCTTGATTCTCGTTTGTAATTATTTTTCATGTCTTTTTTCAAATGTAAAATAACATTGATCAGCAGGCTTTAAAAGGACATGAACCAGAAATTGGAATGTCAGAAACAGTCTTCTGACCACATAAGGTTGGGTGATGAGAAACAAAAGTATGTTATGAGAAACTTAGAGCCATGCACTGTCTGTCAGGTCATGCTAGTCCACAGTGTCATGAAAATAACTGTTCTCTGAATGGATAGGAAGAGAAAAAACAACAAAGTGAAAAACATTTGTGAAAAACAAATGCAATTGATAATTATCTTTAATCTTTTAGGGGACATCTCAGGATATTTTTCAAGTTTAGAAATCTACAGTATCAATATGATTAGAATTATATACATTATTTTCTTTGTTTTTCTTAATTAAATTTAAAAGCTGCTAATCATAGCTAAGAATTTCATCATGTAGACAATTCACAAATAACTTTAAGCATTCTGGAAGAAACAGCCAGGCTGATCAAATTTGGGTTGCTCTGCCATTATGAAACAAACATCAGCCATATATAGTGTGGTTTTTTGTTTTTTTTTTTAAACAACAGAAACAGACGTAACACTACGTCTAGGAAATACAGAATATAGATAACTGATTTTTAAAACTATTCAGTTTGTTTCCTCTGACTTGGTACATTTCTAAGAATTAGTCATACAACTTATTTATTTAAGTTCCATGTCTAGTTAGTAAAGAGAAGGTGATAATTCTAAACAATGATTCACTCCTTCCTAAAAAAGTTAGGATGAATTACCTGCTGGAAATTTCCCTTTGATTATTGAAGATTGTCATAGTTGAGTGCCTAACGGTTAAGCAAAGATAAATCCCACTTTTAAATATCTCTTGACTACTAGTAAACAGAATTATAGTCGTTACATGGAGAAATAGAGGGCAGATCATGTATAGATATAAACAGACAGCCCTGTCAAATTCAGTGGTTATACTGACTTCAAAATCACTGTGTGCCTTCTAACTTTATTATCACATGGAAGATAGGACAATCAGAAAGCATGCGAGTGCTATAGAGATGGATCACTTCAATTATTAAAGTTTAAGTCAGGAGAAATATCATTTGAAATCAAAGAAAGAGCATGAGTGTTATATATGGTGGAAGAAAAAGAGGAATTAAGAAATGAACATGACCCAAAGCTCACTGAAATTCATGTAACTTTTTCCTCTTACACTACTGAACGTTGGATCAAGCTCCCTCCTCCTTCGATAACTACAGCAGCCTGGCTTCTTGCAGTTGCTATTTCTGCAGTAGTCAGCTGTATTCTGCTCCACTGAATCTATGAGGGTACTGGAAGTAATGCTCTGATGAATGGATTTGTACAAAACAAATCCACAGTTTCTGGAGACATTTTCTTTAATTTACCACATAAACAGAGGACTAACTTGTATATTAGAGCCATTCACTCTATGAGATCTCTTTTTAATTCACTTACATTTTTCTAGACACTTACCTCTTCAGGTTTTAACACTTTAAATACTGAAATAAATAACCAGTAGCTGTATGAATAGAAAATCTGCATTTGCTTTGTATTTATACTTAGACTTTATCTCCCATTTATATTACAGAATTATCATTGCCTTATTTCGTGACTTTTACTGCAAAGCCTGAAGTTTTAAAAATGTATCCAGTCTTTTTTAAAATCACTGCTGACCTAGTTTGATCTCAGCAACCAGGCTAAAATCAGTAATAATGTGTAAAGCTGGTAACAATTACAAGAACAAATAAAACCTTTTTTAAAAAGCTTAATTCATGGGGAAGAGAATAGCACACAAAAAGAGCTTGAAATTGTAATGATTTAATGTTGTTTTGATGCCGAGTATAAGTATAAAAGAAACTCTGAGTCTCTTCAGGATGTGCCAACAGGTCAAAGCACTTTCCAGTTTCTTTAACTACTTAATAAAGTGGAACTGTTTGAGAAATTGACAAGTCCCATGGGTCAGGAAACATATTAAACAGCCTTAGAACATTTTTCTCTTTCAGTATTGAACAAATATCGTATGATGTAAAAAGCAGTGTTCTATTCTTTCCCCTGCCTTACACAGATCTCTTTCACTACCTTTCCTGGAGTGTGAGAGTAGAAGGACATTCCATTTTAAATATAAATCCTACTCAGGCCTAAACTGAGGAAAAAAAGACCTTCTGTGAAGAGGGAGAGTTAAAAGACAGAAGTGAAGAGAAATAGAAAAGAGTGGGGAAAAAAACAAGAAAGACAAAAATAATGGCAAGGAAAATCATTTTCTCTTTTCCTCTTTTACTTTCACTGTTTGCTTCCTGATCAAAAGACCGTTGATATTGTCTGATGACACTGCCATTATTGTCACCTGAGAAACAATGCCTTCTTTCAAAAGTTCCTCTTGTCCATTGGGCACAAACCCTGCTGAGTTTTACTGGAAAGGAGTAATGCCATCTCTGTTGGACAATAACATTTCCCTGCATATAGGAATTGTATCAGAATGCAAGTTATTCTAATACATGTACTGTAATTCTGATTAGTCTGTTTTTCTGAAGAAAGAAAAAATTATGGGAGGAAAAAGATTTTGTGCTAAGAATATCAGGGATTTCTGTGTCAACGTCTGAAGTACTGGTCAGGAATTTGGCCATTTAGGGTAAGTATCTGCCACTCTGTACTACTTAAGGCATTAAGGGACTTCTGCAATTGGTAAAAGGCTGAAGATCACAGATACATCCAATCTATAATTGGAATGCCTACAGGAAATATGTGGACACTCTGTACCTGGGCCTGTGCTGACAGAACAAGGGGAAATGGTTTCAAGCTCAAAGAGAATAGATTTAGGTTGGATATATGAAAAAATCTTTTACAGTGAGGGTGATGAGGCTATGGAACAAATTGCCCAGTGACTGGCTAATGTCCCATCCCCAGAGACTTTCAAGGTTAGACTGGATAAGACTCTGGGCCACCTGATCTAGCTGTGGTGTCCCAGTTCATTATAGGGGAGAAGGACTAGATGGCCTTCAGAGTTGTCCCTTCTGACTATTCTATGTTTCTATCACTCTACAATGCTTTTAACTGTGTGCAAGGCAGAACACAATGAAGATGTTCTCAAGCACATGACAAGTTAATTACACAATGAATGTTTAAAAAGTTTAATTGTCTTTTTCTTGTTAGGTTTTAATGCACTGTGTAACTTTGCATCAGATTCTAGGGACAAACCACAGCTTGTTAAATGGGTGTCAACAGCCAAATAACCCACTAAGATCATATGAAATAGACAATTAGGGGTATAATCCAACTCCTGTGTTTTCTGTGAATGAATAAAGTATCATGATTGTACTCTGTGAATCGAGAAGGATTTACACCATCATTCTACCTAGTTGTCCCTTTATTTAGGTACTCATGACTGTGACTATTTAACACAATGTAACAATGCCACTGCAATAACATGTTATGTGAAATCTACATGACTTTAGAGTACATCACAGAAGCAATTTGCATTAGCTGAAGAATGTGCAGGATTATTTTGATAATAGTGTTGTGTCCGTCTAAACCATGAAGGTCTTAGATTGAATGAAATATATACTTCACACATTTTACGATGAATAAATCCCTTTTTGTGACACATCATAAATATGATATAAATGAAGAGCTGTGTTGCCAAAAATTTGTATATCACATAATAATGGATAAGTGTGTTTCAATCACTATCATCAACAGCATATGTAAAAGCAGTCTGTTGAGAAGAAATAATTCTGTAAAAAGATAAAATCAATACACAGGTGCGCTTCTTTTTAACAAGCAGTGTTTCAACACCAACATAGAACTTAATCCTATTAATACTTACAGAAATAGCACATTGAAATTGTATCCAACTTAATCAAATGTCCCAACACCTTAGAATGGTCAGATATCTTGTTGACTTTTGTATTTTCCAGAATTCATGAATTATTAGTGATGACCATTTGGCAAGACCTCAGCTGCAGTTTGAGAACCTCATGCATACTTGTCTTACTGTACTCAAGCCACTGGCTATTTTTGTTCAAAAGATGTCACTATTTAATGCAACTGTTCTTCATCTTAAAATAAAATCATCACCCCCTTACAATTTCCACTTGCATTTCTCTCAGCATCACAAATGATCACTTTTTTTCACATCTTTCAAGGAATGATCCCGTAGTTCCCAACAATCTGCCCTTACATTACCTACAGTCCAAAGAAAGCTGCAAATACAATCCCAGAAAGCTGTACTTTATTTTGACCTATTTCTCTTTCCTTTGAAAAAAAAAAAAAAATCAACCCAACCCTGAAAAACAGAGAAGCAAGTGTAATATATTACCTCTGGTGGCTTAGCTGGACAGCAGCAGGGGCTTGTAATAAGGATGTGGTAATACACCACAAGGAATCTGTAGACTCATAAAACCTGACCTTATAAATCTCTGCGTTTATCAATTCCATACAGCAGCCACTCCCTGTGGTGGAAGTCTCAGACCAATAAACCTGCAGTTGATAACCATACAATTTATCCTCAATTTTCCCCTTCAGGCTACCTAATCATGCTACATTAATAATGTCTGTAAAAAATTGGAATGTCCCTTAAAAATAAATATATCACCTGATTCTTGTCATTACAATTAAGGTGTTAAGTAAACTAGCATACAGTGATATCCAGTACTCCTACACATTTTTTCACACTTATTTATTCTCTCTGTTTAAAGTTCCTACCCTCTCACCTGAAAACTGCTTTCCTGTTATTTTATCTGTATCACTTAACTTCCTGAACTAAATGAATCCTTTCTCTGGACAGTAAACACTACAGAAATGTGAAGACATTTTTACTGCAGGTACCACTGCATTACTATGCTACGCAGAGGTGCCTTGTATACCCTGTATTTTCAGCGAACCTGCTTCAAGCAGAGATGACCAGGATTTGGTGCTGAAGATTACAGACAGTATTTCTTTGGAACACAGGTCTCTGCATACTAGTGCCTATAAAAAGCACCTGATTCTCGTGCCCACGTCTTCCAAGCAGTATGTCACACTGGGCACAGTAAGAGATGTGCAGTGAGAAACAATTCAGATTGATTCTGGTTTTCAGTCAAGAAAATTCATTTAGTGTAAATCTAAATCTAAAACAAACAAACAAACAAAAAACAACAGCCAAGAATGAGAACTAAATTAAGATAACACAATTCGTTCACTGATGAAGTTGGATGGAATGGCTGACTCCAAACAATACTACAAAATGAGATGAAGTTAGCTACAGTAGGTTAAAACTCAACTAATTAAAAATTAGTAAACGCTTTCCTCCTGTAAGCTTCTATTTGTCATTAACTGACTACAGGAACTTCCATCTGCAGGCAATTTAATTGCATTATTTAAGATAAAATAAGAAAATTCTAACTTTAGTACCTGGCAATCAATCCCATAGATGAGTAGTTTTAATACACATTTTTTTCAGGTTTTATTTCCTTGAAATAAGATTTTTTAGTAAAGATGCATTTATGCTGTGACCTGACTTAGTGTTCCTGCTCTGGCAGGGGGATTGGACTAGATGATCTTTTGCGATCCCTTCCAATCCCTGACATTCTGTGATTTGGTGGTATACTAGTATTTTAATCATGTGATCTTTCAAAAAAAATATTGAAGTTATGTTAACAAATTCATAATTCTACAAAATTCTGAAAAAATTTACAAGAACTGTGCTGTTATATTCTGGCTCCTTCAGTCACAGAGAATTATGCCACCGATTTTATTGGTTCTAGGATTTTTCTTGGGTTCTATATTCAGTACTGCACATAAGATAATGCAAAGCACTTTTGTATTTAAACAGTTAAATGTATTAATCAAATCTATCTCATGAATTATTTTGTAGACAAGCAAATTCTGCACTGCAAATAAAATGTATTGCTTACTAGACTATTTAACACTGAAACATTTAGAGTTTATAAAAATAAGCTGGTATTCAGATTTCTTAGTCGAACCAGTGGAACCTTTTATTGTAAATATATACAGTGGAAAATGTAAATTGCACTGAATTGTGCAGTGTCCACTAACCACAGAAGTTCTATCTTTTTTTTCTTCAGAGAAAGTCATCAGCCAGATATTCAGAGTAATCCCACCTCATCAAACCAGTTTCATGGAAGAATTTCACTTCCAATTACTGAAAGGCTAGGATTATGTATGTTAGGATTTGCAGATTCAAATGCTTGTCATCACCATATAACTTTTTGGCAGTTGATTCATGTAGAACGTGTCTACACTGTATAAGGCAGAGGATTGAAAGCACCACTAGTCAGAGAGAAAAAAAGACTGCCTAATACAGCATGCTGCTTGTGGATCTGTCAGCTCACCTTCATGAGGATTATTTTTCTTAGCAGAGCACCTGGCAAATTAGTTGATTGCTTTTCTACCTAAAATGGCTTGCACAGAATCAGCACAGGTATCAGTGCTCACCACCCTATCTAACCTCTGCATTGCCTTGTGGTCAGACTGATGAAGCATAATTATTCAAATACTTAAGTGGTCCTATTCTTTGGCAGGGGTAATGGGGCTTTGCTCTGTCCTGAATGACACTTTCCTGGACAGGAAAATCAATCGTCCTTAATTGATCCAATCATCCTCTCCTCCTAACTGGGAAGAAACAAGATCGCAAGGGAAGGACTCAATATGTGCTACAAGGAGAGCTATGGCAAGGTTGCAGAACAAGCACTAAGTCTGGTAACTGGCACAGAAGAGCAGACTGTTTTGGGACTATTGCTCTCAACATCTTTTTTAATGATCAAGACAGTGGGTTTGAGTGCACCCACAGAGTGGTACAGTTGATACACCAGAAGGGTGCCTTCCAAAGGGACCAGGACAAGCTCTAGAAGTGGGCCTGTGACTTGGATCAGGGCAAGATGATCAGAAAGATGGAGCACCTTAGTTATGAAGAAAGGCTGATGGAACTGGGCTTGTTCATTCTGGAGAGACCTTACTGCAGCCTTACAATACTAAAAAGGTGCTCATAAACAGCACGGAGACCAACCTTTCACACAGTCTGATAGTGACAAGGTGGAACAGTTTTAAAATAAAAGAGAGGAGAATAAGGTTGGAGGAAATTCTTTAGTCAGAGAGTGGTGAGCCACTGGTACCGGCTGCCCAGAGAAGCTGTGGGTGCTTCATCCCTGGAAGCTTTCAAGGCCAGGTTGGAAGGGGACCTGGGCAGCCTGAGCTGATGGATGGGAACCCGGTTCACAGCAAGGGGGTTGGAAGTAGTTGAGTCTTGGGGTCTCTTACAACCCAAGCCATTTGATGATTGCACAGCAATTGATCAGCACATCATGAAAGGGACTCTTCCACAACACTTACATGCCAGTAAGAATGCAGAAATGTCCTAAATCCTTTGTTTCGTAGTGAATGTATTGGACTTGGTCTGCAGTATATCAGATAAGGCTAGCATTGTCTAGTTGAGGTGCAAGATGATCATATTTTTTTCATCAGACTTTTCCCTCCTATGAAATGTAGGGAAAAAACATAACATTTTCCCTGTCAGTTCTAAAGACAGTATATTGCTTTATTTATTTGCTTTTAGCACCAGGTTACAGAAACCTTTACCAGCAGAAAAGTGGCTAGGCAGGATTCATGAAGGAAAGCATTTATGTGGGGTGAATGTGAATTTCTAATCAATTCAGCATATTTCTTAGGCCTTGCATTTTATCCTTTTTTAATTAACTCATTTCTAATGTTCAAACCCTGTACAAAAATATTTTATTGGAATTTCATTACCATTGTTTTCCTTGAGAAGGCAGCTTAAAATCTTCATGATATTATTGTATAGCCATCACTAAGCAACATACTTTGGCATTTGTATAAGCCTTTGTCCACCTCCTTCCCTCCACCCAAATGCACACATTTGCATTTACTGTTAAAATATTATGGATGCTGACACCAGTTTAGCCACAAGACCTGGTGTTAGACTGTCTCTAATTGATTTAATTATTCATAATTGCTCAGCTGGGGCTTATGTGTACTTCAGCATGATTAAGGGAGAACATACAAGTCTGCAGCTAATGATGTGTTCCATCATAATTTACAACCGTGAAGTTGCTGGAGCTAAATTGTATAGGCATAGTACATTTCTAATCCTGTTTAGAATGCTTTTTCAGTCTCTGCCAAAAAGAAGAAGAAAGAAACAATCCAACCACACTTCTAATGCACTTCATAAATGAGTTTTAAGGAAAGACTGGAACAGCATGCTGTCTTTTTGTTTGTTTAAATTGAAATAGGTGATAGAATCAGGTCAACATAACTGAGTTTGTTACTTGTGATTTAACTGTAATACATTTATTTTTCTTGCATCTTTCCTAAATGTACTTGCTCATCTGTGTGACTAAATATTCCGAAAAAATGTTGTCATTTGTGATCATTCAAAAATAGAAGCAACTTCTCTCAATATGATACATGAAAATGATCGCACAGTGGTTTCCTTAATTGTCACCAAACATGTTTTCATAATTAGTTCAAGACAAGCTGTTCTGACAATGCCATGTACTTTTTATGAGAGAACATCTCTGAATATTATTATTGAGGGATGGCAACTTTCTTGTCTTTCAACAGTTCCTAACACATGGTGAATACTATTGGGATAAAAAACAATAGCAAAAATACTGTAAAGAAACATGATTTCCAGAGTAACTGGATAACTTCAAATAAGGCCTGTTTTTGGTTTCTGATTGAAAAAAAGACACCAAACAATTTTTGGGAGTGTACACATCAGGAAAGCAAAACAAAGATGTGAGATGCTGTGAGGGATAAATGTTTATGAGACTTCTATAGCTGTAGCACTTCTAAAATTAAGTTTAACATTTCTTGTGAATTCATTCAGACTGGAGCCTAAATCAGAAAGAAAAAGAGCAATTTACAGGATTGCATTTGCTGAGGTGTTAGGCAGACAGGATGGTGATGCAAACTATTGCTAGCATGGCAATAGTGCCTTGCTAGCACAGGCAGAGTGTCTTTGTCTGGAACAAGTCTCAGTTGCTGCTAACATGGCATTAACTTTCTGTGATACTTTGTGTTTTGGTTCCAAAAACAAAGGTTCTCTCCCAGGTCCTGGTTCCTAACACAGAATAGGTTTTTTTGGACCTTTGGAGAGGTAGCATTTAGAACTGCAATGTATTATCAGAAGGATGTAATTACAATTATTTATTTAAGCTGGTTCTAAACCAGGGAATCCTGATATGAAGCTGGAGCCAGTAAAGGCTTGAAAAACTACTGACAATAAGCAATTCTTCATGGAACAAAACTATTACAATAGAGGCCCTTTGATCTTGCCTGTCTCCTGTTGCCAATTGAACTTTGTCACCATGCACTGTCATCCACAAGGGAGCACTTTTGAATTAAGCAGTCTACAGCAATTTAGTCTGTTCCAGCTTTGAAGTGCCAACATCAGTCAGGCCAGTACTAACTTTTTTCATTAAATTTTTTTTGAGTTCTCTTAGGAGTTTAGCAGTCCTGGCATTTAGATAACTAAAGTCAAGAAACCAAGGCACTAAGACATCAAAAGCAAGAGGGGCCCCTAAAATACAAATGTGAACAATCATTAGGCTCTAATGGTGCACTTCATTAATGTCCACTTCAAAGCAAAAGTTTACTGACTTTGGGATTGACTAATTTACACATTGTGGGAAATTGCTGCCAGCCATGCATGTAACCACTAAATGTTTCTGGAATAAATAGAAACGCCCTCTTCCTTCAGAAATCAGGAACTGCAAACTGAGCCTTTAATTGCAAGATGGCCATTCATTTGAATCGGAATGGAAAACCTGTCTAGCGCGTAAATCACTAAAGCTGTGTGTAGTTATCATACAGACACACAGATGTCAATCAACATCCTTCTGCAAATTTCTTTCTCTTCCCACATTCTCGAGCTAAAAAGGAATTTCACAGCATATTCTTTTTTTTTTTTTTT
>VXAB01000405.1:54188-116465 GCA_013399175.1 Odontophorus gujanensis
TTTTTTTTTTTTTATTGTTATTATTATTATTATTTTAATGTATAAATAAGACAGGGCTTCACAGGCAATAAGAAAGTAAATCAAATATAGGACAAGTTCTAAGAATCAGGATGTTAGAAAATTCCCTAACATTTTTTTAGAATTCTTGGGGTTTTTTAATTATTATAATAATTATTATTATTCCAATTGTTTTTCTTTCTAATACAGGTAGGGCCATTTTAGTTCTCACTTTTCTGGAGAATATAATCTCATTATCAATTGAAAGAAAGATTCAGGAATTTATCCTGTAAGATGAGTGTTAAAGAAGATAGTTGACTCCTGAACCTTTTCAGAAGCCAGTATGTTTTTTAATGGTTTCTCTTTAGCTATGTTTGCTGCAGAAAGAAGAGAATAGCATAAGTGTTGACATATGGAAATACACCTTTCTGTCAGGGAAAAGCCAGATGAAAAGCCAGAGTTTCTAGAAGTCAGTGTCTACTGCTGCAGTATGAAGAAAATCCAAGGATATTGAACTGCTTTTAGGGACAGATAAAGCCATGTGTTCAACACAGATTTAATAGAATAACATACATTTATTCTTAAATAAGTAAATTCTGCTTTCCAATGCATCTACCTATCTTTACATAGTTCAGTGTTACTGAAGGAAAATTTGTAGTGTAACATTACTGTTAGAATAATAATCTGTTGAGCACTCTAGCGAACATCCTTCTGCGACTTTTATCAGTCCAAAAGCAGTGATTATTTTTCACTCAATCCAGAATGAACTCAGTCATCAAATGTAAGCATTCATGACCTTAAGAGAAGTAAGTAACAGCAGTATTTCTCATCCATTTTGGAGATTCCATCATTCTATAAATTTCACTAGCCCTATTTTGGCTTTACAGTTCTGTGACCAGAACTAAAGGTAAACTCTCATAATTCCCCACCCCGCCCAGGATGTACTATCATACATTTTTTTGTTCATGGTAATTTACAGTAACAAGTTTCTCTTCATTCATTGCAATTTTAGAAGGAATTTTAGTCTTATAAATGCTACAGATTGTAGTGGTATTTGCAAGGAAATGTTTTTCAGCATAAATCTATGGTTTTGATCACTTTGCCTTTTAGAAATAAAGATTCATTGATCTATACACTTTCTTGGTAGAAAGGTGTACTGTGAGTATCTGCTGTCAGTCTATACATACAAGTCACAATTTTCTCAGATACTGAATCAAAGCATTTAAAACTGGAAAAGCTTGTATCATTCTAAAGGACTCCTACTAAGGCCTGTGATCTCCTTTTGTAGGCTGCAGTAAAACATGCATAAAATATAAGATGTGATAAAGTCAACTAATGTCCCTGATCTCCTGACTTGCTGGCTGTTCTTTTCTTGTAGAGGATGATAGCCAGCTATCTAATCAAAATGCATAAGCAGTGTCTGTTCCTTCCACACCCAGACCCATTCATTTTCTACTCAGAATCTCTGCTTGGGGTAGTATAATTGATTTTGACATAATTTACTGCTTACTTGGTAATGCAGCATTGCAGTCTCTGATAAAAACCATATCAAGTCACAGCACTGGTCTAAAGCTTGAGAGGGAGACAGTGTAATCACTTTCTTACCCTAATGCACCACCATCTCATTTCTGCTGGGCAAGGAGCTGCAAAGTAATCATTGTTAAATGATGCTGGTTCCAAAGAGGGTCTTTCACTTCTCTGCCTGACCACTTCTCTTTGTCTCTATGTTTTATTTCATGAGGAGGCAGCAGGGAAACTTTTCATTGTTGGGCTGTCATGAAAATAAAAGACTATGATTATAGTTGCCTACCATCACATACCTACCTCTGGCATGGAGCAAAGATATCTGTTCCTGAATTATCATGGCAATGTTCAGGAAGATGTGGAAGAGCAAATACTAAGGAATGAACATTTTACATAAAAATCTTTGTTCTTCCATCCTGTTTCTACACTCCAGTATTTGTTATTGCTCCTGTGTCTGCCTGTGTTTGCTAATGAAATGGAAGGAAACTCTTGACTCTGCGCTACTGGTTGTCGTGCAGAACCTCTGTACTGGTGTCGTACACATTGGTCTGTAGTGACTCCTCACCTTCCCTGCAGCCACCATGCCCTCTCCTGCCCGCCAGGCCCATGCCCAGAGGCTCACAGTCTGCCTGCACGGCCTCTACTGTGGTGGTGTGTGAAGCTGAAATGATCTAAATAAATGAGTGGACTGCAGACACCTAGGTGATGTGAGAGATGATGCTCTTTGTGCTGTTCTGCACAGCATCGTGCATTGCAGTCAATAGGTCTGATCAGGCTCAACGATCCTCTGAAAAGACGTAAAGTTCAGTAACTCCACAGTAACCTACACCACCTTCTTACAGGGACCAGGAAGTTCAACACAGCTTGCTGAGACACTCTCTCTCATTGGATATTTTCCCCTACATGTGGGGAATGCCAACCAATCAGAACTGCTGTAGCAGATGCTAGCCTCCGTCACTAGTCTGCTTTCTGAGGGGAGAAAATGGCTGGGTTCCCAAACAGTCGTTGTTCTGTTGGAAATAGTATGGCTCTGCCTCCCCACTGCGGCACCCACCTGGGCACATCATAGAATCATTCAGTTTGCAAAAGATCTCTGAGATCAGCCATAATGGCTTCTGCTGCACTGCATCTAGGCACAGAGTGCACTGGGTGTGCTGATGGGGAAGGTGAAGGACAAGAGTGGGAAAAGGGCTGTTTGATTTCAGTGACCTGATTTCCCCTGACATGTAATTGTTTGCTGTGATTTATGTATCATTTGCATAAGTGGCTAAATGAGCATTTGGTTACGACAGTTCAGGCCCCGGCATTTCAGTGAGTATCAGGCAGCCTGGATCATCTGTTCTCAGGGGACAGGTGGTTAATTATCATCTCTTGGTCACTCCTGCAAAATGGCCATCCGTGCAAAATGCCCAGATGCTGCTAAGTGATTTTAGGGAGCTGCTTAGCTCTGTCTCTGGCTGGCTGACTCTGTGCAGTGTTTCTGAATCTCTTATGCTCTGTGCCATGACCGTGTTATGAAAACAAAAGATAATGCATTACTTGTTAAAGAAGACTATTACTATATGCTTCCTACATCAGATTTTTTTAATCATCATTATTTTGAAAGTAGGCAATAATAAGCACACCTTTGCAATGGTAACCTCTCTGATCAAAGCTGAGGAAACAAGTTAGCTTTTTTTGGATGATATTTTAGAGTGGTTTTTCAGACCACAATAATATGTTCTGGTTGACGGTGACAGGCATGTAGACTGATATATCTTTGTTGCCCTAAAAATTAAATATCAGTAATCATTCCAGTAGTTTATACATAAAGAGTTCTTCCCATAGTACCAACCACTCAAATTCATTACAGACAGTGATTATTCACAGTGCTTCAGAGTATGTTTTTACCTTTGTGAGTAGGAGTATCTCATGCAGACAAATCACTGAAGCCCAGTCCTGACATAGAACGACCACCCTTGATGACCAGCAGGCAGGTTGGATGCAGAATTGCTACATGTGGGGAAAGATGTGTAACCATGTGCAAGCTACTGTATGTGATGGCCAGGAGCATGCTTATTGTACCAATGATGCTTGGTACTCCTTGTTATATACTTGAGCAAAAATAATGGGAGTTTATCTCCTTGCAATTATTCTCTTAGAAACAGCTAAATTTCATAATTTGATATCCAAGCCTTAGTTGAGAAGGAACTAGATATGACTGTAGACAGGTAAGCATTCATGCCAGCTTACATTATGCTTTGAAATTGTAAAACCATTTACTTTTATTTTGGCAACAAAGTAAAGGCTGGGATTTACCACAAGCTAACGCCACAGGAAGAGACAACAAGCGTGAAAACAGTGTTTACAGGGCATGAAACAGTAAAATAATAGGTACTCTATAGTAGATAATCTCTTTAAAAAAAGAAAAAAGAATGAAACAAAGATCTGTTACAGCTGGGAATCAAGAAGCCAAAGTGCTTTACATCAAAAAAGTCTTTTCTGATACCGACTGAGAGTTAAACTCAGATGTATGCAGCAATTTCTACTTTTAAGACATAACTCAGAACTCTTTACAAGAAGTACTGTAGTATGGGAAAAAAGAGGTAATAAACAATTTTCTTGGCTTCAAATAGTGCTGTATTCTACTCACATATGGAGATAAAAAACAGTTTGACAGACTATTGACAGAAAAAACAAACAAACAAAAAAAAAGCCAGGTCTTCAGGACTTCTCAGGTCATCGTTTAGTGCTCAACACACCACATCAGAAGTTACATACAGCCATCTCCTCTGTTAAGTCACCTTTAAGGCATATGGTAAAAGCTCATCAGAGAAAAGTGAGTTCAAGATGAGATTTGCCTTTCCTTTAAATTTGCCTTTCCTTTAAATTTAATGTAGAACAGGAGGGTACATGTTGATTTATTTTAATAAAATTTAGAACTGTTTGTATTGTTTGCATTTGTCTAATATATATTAAAATTTTTAGATATTTACTTCGGTCTGAGATGTTAAAAGGACTAACTGATTCAAAATCTGTGTTGAGAAAACTAAGAAAAGGGAGAATTGTGTTTTAGGGGGTGGGGTGGAGCTGGTGAACAAAAGGATACCTGTCAAGTAGTACACAGGAGTTCAATGGATTGGACTATGCTCCTTTGTATGCTCAGGTTCTAGCCTGGAGTTACTCATGTGCTTGATATTAAGCACATACATAAGTCTGTGCACGACTGGAATCTATTATTACCATGTTGACATACATTTGTTAAGGGTTTGATTCTGCTAACATTTCTATTGGCAACACAGAGGGACACAGCAAGATCCTGCAGTTCAGGAAGGTACTACTCCACATGAGGATGGACAAGATTCTGAGGAGCTGCTAATACTTTAGTGACCATTTGTAGTGAACTATATTTTAAATACATTTCAATGGTCATATTTATTTTTAAAATATCTAAAGACACGATCGATCTGTTCATTAAAGAGGTATGCAATCAGCCCAGAGAACAAAACTATTTTAAAAGATTTACTAATGGTTAATCATTTATTTAAATCTAGTTCTTATAAGATCTCATTTATGTGAAGACGATGTTTAAAAACTGTTCCTTATTTCTTGGCCTTTCAGCTATAAATATTTATTTGGCCCATGGATTTTTTCATATTCTTATTTCTTCTCTGTATTTAGGCACAATAACCCTTTTTTTTTTTCTTTTTACCAAAGGAGATTTTGACACACACTACCGTATCTTCACTGTTGCAGCTGCTTTTATTTAACTGATAACATTCTGGTAATTTTAAATAACTCCTACCAGAAGTGTAAACCCATACTGATCATCTTTGTTTGGGACTTTGAGTGTTTTTTTCCTACAGCGTTTGAACAACAGGCTCAGGCAAGCTTAACCTTCTGGTTTAAATCCAGATGTTTCAGTTGCAGGAAGCACTACATTCTGTTTACACATCCATTACCTCTGGAGTATTTAATGTGCCATTTCCATCACAATTAGATTTCTAGTAGCTGAATTTGAATTATTTTCTCTGGGCACAGACTTGTACAACTTGGATTTATGAGCTGAAGACTAAAGAGACTTTATACTTATTAATTCCACATTTTAATACAATACTACATGGGGATGCAATGAGATATGATGAATGTAAGTGCTGGAGCCAGTATTCTTAGGCTGTGCATGCACTGCCAAGTTGCCTGGCGTGGGGATAGGACATTGCCTTCACCTCCTTCTTCCTTTCTCCTTTTCATCCTGACTTAGCTCTGGCTGAGTTAGCTTGCTGGCTAAAAGCAGTGTAGTGTAATATAGTGAAGAATTTGAAAGAAAATGGCTTTGTTGGAAAACATCTTTACTGACTTAGGTGCTATTGTGTTTGTTGCTAATGTGTCTGTGCAATGTTGTCAAGCTTCTCTTCCTACATGTCATGATAACATGTAGTACCCACTTGTTTAGCACTGGCCTGGAAATTATTGCTCTCAAGTAGAATGTAGGTGTTCAAATACATAGGGTTTCTGCATTTGCAATAGTGTTCACAGTTATGAAACAGGTCCCATCTTCTGACAACAAAATCTCTTTTCCAACAAATACTTATTTGAAGAAAGGATGTGAAGAAAAACTCTGAGTTGTACAATCCTTACTTCACTATACACATATACAGAAATGTTATCCTCACCCACAAGCTTCAAAAAAGGGAATTCTCAGTTCCCCTCCTTTGAGTTCTAGCTGAGAATGGTGTTGAAGTGGAACCTATACTCCAACCCTCCACCCCTTTGTTACCCAGAGTATTACATACAAGTGAAACTCTGAACTTAATGATGTGGTTAACCCAAAATTTGTCGGAAATAGTGTGTCCTGAGATTAGGTGTTCTTACTGGAACAAATAAATCCATCATTAACGTAAAAATTAAGTTGTTTCAATGTCAACTTCTTTGTGATTCTCAATCAGGTAGGTGTTATAGATTAGACTATTCCTTCCAGAAATATTTTATGCGAGGAAGATTTTCCTTTTTGCCACCTTACCTGTTTCACATGAACTGAACTGTAATTAGTGTTATCATTCAATCCTTAGTCAGCAGCTTGTTAGAAAGATGAAGGAGAAGGAAAAGGTAAGAGAGGGTTGTAATCTCCTGGTCCTTCATTGTAGGAGCTGTTTTTTTCTTTTTTTCTTTTTTCTTTTTTTTTTTTTCACTTGGGAGGCAGAACGAATCTAAACCACTGTTTTGTAGCTTCTTTGCTTGTTGTATCTGGCCGCTATGCTGGGAATGGTATGGACAGATTGTTCATGGGAAGGAAACTTAATTCCTTAGATGGCTGCACAAGGCAGAGCCACAGAAGGCTTTTGTATTGCTAAGTTCTGATGACAAATTATTTTCTCACATGATCTACACCTCACACTAGCCAAGAAGAATTATTCAGAGAAAGATAGTAGCTTAGTCTATCATCTGCTTCAGCTAACCTTGGCCCCACCCTCCTGCTCTTTAGTGTTTGTCAATGACAACTACATAGCACCATAGTTTAGAGTACGTGATAGTGTCAGCCTTGGACTCCATGTGGGAGTTTCCAGATCAAACATTGGTTCCCAAGTATCATGAAATAACAAGATGTGTATCTTTCCTCTTACACAGAATTTGAGCCTATTTGCTTTTTCATTTTGTAGCAGTTAAACAATGTTTGATGAAACTGAGCCTCTAACCTAATTATGTCTTTGATAGTTTACTAAATCTATTCTTTTCAGTGTAATAGTAATAATAAAAAAGACAACACAGAAACAAGGCCATTGAAGAAATGAGGTGTGATCTTTAAGGTTTTTTTTTCCTTCATTTTTACTTTTAATTTCTGCAATCTGTTGAGTATAACACAGCAGAGAAATGGATTTGCAGCTTTCAGACTGTAGTTGCCTCATTTTCAGCAAGCTTAAAAATATTTGGCAAGAGTGTATGCCTGTCAGCCACCAGCCACAGGTTGCCTCTGATTAACATTTGTCACCACAAATTAAGAAGATTGATGCTATATATTGAAATATCTGATTGTTTAAATACGTTCAGTAAATAAGTTAAATACAAAGCTGTCCAGAACACAACAGCCACAACAATTTCCAGTGGCTTGAGACTTAGGACAAGGATAGGGTACTCAAGTCATTAACCATTCTTAGTCTGTTTTTTATTCAAACTGTTGTTTTTGACTGCCTCTTGGTGTTCAGAAAACACGGGGAAAAGGCCCCAAACCAAGTATTCACAGTTCTTTATTTTGACTGCATCACTGCTGCAGAGCAATGCTGTCCATTTCTTCTTTGTCCATCTGAGTTTTATGTACCGTTTTCACATACTTCCCAGCTTTGTCAAGAAGGAATAGAAGTTGTGCTCATCCCAAACTCACATGTACCTGTGAGATAGACATACTAGACTTAGCTTAGGTTCACTTCAATCGTGTTTCTCGTTACCTATTTCCCAAACTTGTCCAACAATTAGGATGTTATATTATAATAATCTCTTTACTATCCAGATGCATTATTATGTCACAGGCATGTTCTAAAAATATTAAATTAATATAGATTTAGAAAGTTAAAGTCAAGTCTGTCTGCATAGAATAGCTTAAATGCAGTATCCTCAGTGTAAAATGGGGCTAGATATTAAAAATATAGTATTAAAATACTGAAGGAAATGATATGAAATACCATCCATGTGCAGAAAAAATGGCAAGTAACTATGTAATCAAAGATCTTATAATGATGATTTTCCTATCTGAATTCAGAAAAAAAAGCTGTACAGACAACACAATTTCTTCCTCTTGTAAATGTTGTACGTTTAATATTGTAGTCTTAATAGTAGTCTGGTACTACAACATTTAACTTTTAACCCTTGAATTATGATATACGTTCAACCATGAACACAGAATTACAAACACAAAAGTTGTTTCCCCTGTGTTGCTTTGTTTTTCCTACCTTTTGTTAACAGAATGATACAGATACTATGGTTTTGTTTATTTTCCAGCAGTCTATCAAATACAATTGAATCACATTCCAATGCTTTATTAGTAGCAGGTGTTAAACATTTTATTCTCTTTCTCTTGTGACTCTATCAATAACTCACTCGCAATAATGTTATGACTAGATATTTACTAACCTGTCTAACATAATTAGTGACTGAAAAATGGTGCATACTAACCATTACTGTAATTCCAGTAAGTAGCATGAGTATGTTTCTCAATTTTGCTCCAAATTTCCACCTTGTTACCTTTGTTTGTAGAATGTCAAATGGTGCTTCCTCCTGACAGATATTGAACAGCCCAGTAGAACCCCACTGTTACCTGTCAGGTCTTTCCTTTTCTTCCTGGTATGGATTCAGTGCTTATAAAGTACATTTTACAGCACAGACTGATGTCAAACATATGACAGTTTGTTTTATTAAAGGCTATCTAGGAATTTACTTATTAGTTATGAACAAATATACTAATCAGTTGTGAAAAGCACGATCTTTCAAAAAACTATTTACTAGAATTAACCATTGCAAATAAAGTTGGAACCATGGTTGTATGTTGTAAGACAGAAACTCAGTAATATATAGAATTAAAGAAAAACAACATTCTAGCTTTATATTATCTTCTGAAGCTATCTTTTGAAATAGTCCATTTCATTAAAAAACATCCCTCCAAAAAATGTGGGTTTAGCCAAACCAGTGTCAAGTTACATCCGCGCCTACTCAATGGTTATAGATAGCAGTCAGCTTCTGTTATTAAAGAACTACTTTATGAATTTTCAGATAGAACAGGACTGCTGGTATATAGGGATTTATGAATAGCAGCATTTTCTGTGTTATCTTTTATCTATGGGTTTTTTCTTCTTCCAAATATGAGAACATAACTCAAAAGGAAAACAGTTTCTGTTTTGAGCATGAAGATTGCCTTTTACTCCATGCAGGCAGAATCTTGTTTGTTATTTTAGTGGCCTGTGATCTTGATTAACTATAGAATGGTTTGCTGCAGGAATATAGACCATGCATCTCTGTCTTTTGCTTCAGTAGAGATATACTCCAATTCAGTGATCATCAGCGAAACCTGTAGGACATGACTCCAGCAAGTGGAAAATCCACCTTACTCTTAATTGCCAAGTATATACAGCTGGGCGCAGTTCAAAAACATTCCCTTTGTGCATTCATGAAAAACATTACTTCTCCACTCGAGAGAAAACCCAAGCATTTTGCTGAAATCACAGGGCTTCAATTATTATCCTAATTGGATTTGCATGATTTAAGTGCTGTAGAAATTCATGTTTACAAACAAAAAACCCCGCAAACAAAGCAGAAGGCATGTTACTTATATTTTAGTGGCTAAAAATTCAAAAATTCTAAGGAATTGCAGTCACATTTCTTTTCTGCTGTTTCTCGGTTAATCCATCTGTCACATGACATACTTGGTAATTCCCAGATAACAAATCAGCACAGCATCAGACTAGCATCTGTATTATTACTGCTTGCTTTTTGTTGCTGTTTTTAACAGAACTGTTAGCCAATATGAAGAGTTTCACCAACTGTTTCTGTTAGAATGAATGATAACCTAATATCTCTGGATCAATCCCACTCATTTACAATGTACAAACCCCTGTTCCCCTAAACACAGAAGAAGTCAAAGAGGAAGCAAATCCTCCACAGAGAGCTACAAACTTTCTAACCCAGCCTCTGGTTGAAAAGTACATATTTTTGCACTCCTGTTGTTATGGCCAGTTTATCTTATCTGCCTCCACACATCACACCTTTTCAATGTACTTACTTTCATACTAAAATATTTCTCCCATGTGTTCTTGCAAACACCTTTGTTTTGTCTTCTGACTTGTGTTTATTTTTAAAGTACTAATAAAAGTGCTTTTAGCTCCTTAGTTGTAGAAGTGATCTTAGTGACTTTTTTCTGCTGTCTAAAATGAAGGGACTTTGGCACCCCAAAGTTTATAAAATTAAATTCAATGCTTATCAAATTAGAAGGCAGATAAGAAATGCTATCCTATGGTTGTTATGGAACAATCTGGTTGCTTTGTTAGATTAGCAATGACTGTTGGCAAGGGATACGTGGAAAGGTTCTTGTAAAACCCAGCCAAGACCACTGAAGTGATCAGCTCTGCAGGTGACTAATATGTTTCAGGTCATTTTTTTCCAAATTTTGAAGCCTATTTTTATCCCCTGAGTTTAAAACTCTGGTATTTATTCTGATTTATGAAGACAGCTCCAAGAAATTTTTGAATGGCATTTGAAATATTATTATTTGAGGCAATAAGAAAGTCTAGATAAGTTTAATCCCCGTTACTCAGTGTCCAAAACGTGAACCCTGATTCGTATTCTGTTTTTCTTTTTCCTTTCCCTGGCATAACATTTTACAACAGGGAGTCATATCAGAGTGGGAAAACATATTTGGAAGCATAAAGCCAACCTAGACTTACAAAATGCATATCAGTGTGTTCTACATACATTGAGAAGGGGCAGCTTTAGGAGTGTGTTGAAACATTCCACATTATAGATCTATCAATAAGCCCCAAAACACTTGAAGCTAAATTTTCTTCCAATTCCATGATTTATTTCTCAGAAATGATTTCTAGCAGCGATATTTTATTTGTATTTTATTTGACCACAGTTGATTATATTGTTGTTGCATAAATAGGCTGTGGATTTGGATCTGCCTTTCATTCTATAAACCTTAGTATGCTTCCAGGGAAATACATAGATTCATATGTAATAGGTTTAGAACTGTTAACCCATTCATGCAATCACATACGCACAATATTTGTGTACAAAGAGATGCTAGGATATTTTTAAAGGGAGCAGAATCATTTCAGGGAAATGTCATAAATTGAAGGAAAACACTAGAAAAAGCATACTGCTTTTCTCAAACCCACAGTGAAAATATTTATTTTGCAAACTTGTTATTGAAGATCACCCTAGGGACTACTGGCTTTTTCACAGTGAACTGCAGAAGCAATTGAATGACTGCCTAATAGGCATATGTACTAATTTGCAGTGTATTGTATGAGTTTTTTAAGGCCATTGCTCTCTAATCCGAAAAGATTCCAAATAAAAGGAAAGGGCAGTATCATGTGACCTAGCCACAAGTGTTTTCTTAGCCAAAGCAAATTTATGTCTTGTAGCCCATCCAGGCTTGGCCTCAGATTGACCTTAATGTTTACAGATTAGAAAAAAAACTAATGATAATGGCACATATAACTAGGGGACAAATTCAGTGCTGCTTGGACAGATACAAAACAAATAAACCTAGCAGGTTTAAATATATCTATTTTAGCTCTTATTCAGGAAACAGATGTATTGCATTGTGCAAAGATGTCACTTCGGAAGCTAGATGTCATTTGTTGGGGACACTTTGCTTTGTTTGCGCTATTCCTCTAACCAAAGCATGCATAGATTTTTCAAGACTGACTACATTCTCTCATTCTACTTTTTTTTCCCCTGAATATCTCTACTTCTGTTTATAGCATTCAATCACTAAGATGCTGTCCAATGCTAACTGGAATATCACCTCCCTTGGACACCCATGGAATGGTATTTTCAAGACTCATTGTCTTTTTGACTACAAACATATTAATGAACTGTTTAATATTTATGTCTGAGTTCTTCCAATTTGTTTATAATGAATTCAAAGCTTGGTAGCATTTGAAACTAAATATATGGCTTAGGTTTCTGGTTTAAAACTGAGCTAATTCATACTTTGTGAAGACATGTAGATGTTGTAGCTCTGGTAAAGTTACACAGTCTCTTCTACAGTTTATGTTTATATTGAAAGTAGAAGGCTTGTGAAAGTTTTTTCCTTCTGTCATAGATATTATAATTCTTTTTTCCATTTCTGTATGTAATTGAAGAGAACCCTACATCTGTTTAAGTTCCATGAATTCTTAAGAGGAAAATGCAGTGCTGTTCTTGCAATCTGTAGTAATGGATATCACTGAGGCGGTTTTAATAGAAGTCACTGAGAACATGTATAAAATAATAAAAAAATAAATCTCATGTTTTACATCCTCAGGAACAGCATTGCATGTCCATAGAGGGTGAAAGAAGTTTTAAAAGTCCTTTAGATGAAATAACTGAATGAAAAATTGAAGATTATGTTACTGACCATGGCTGTGTGGCCATACCTTACATTTCTAATTCATGTTCAAAATGTTTGTGAGATATCTTTCTGCTTTTGGATAGCCAGTGTTCAGTCATGTGTTTCATAAGGTAACAACCTTAAAAAGGTTGTAAACAACCATTTCTTTTTGATGCAACCCTTTCCACAATGAACATTGTGCTCAATGCTTTGATGTTACACTTTCAAATTACTCAGAAATTGCAGCAGTTACAGTGCCTAGTTATTAAGTGGAGCTCCATATAAAGTATGCTGCTCTCTTTGCTGTGATCTCTATCAGCTCTCAAATTTTAAAGTCTTTGTTTTTCCAGTAAAGCCTGGTGCAACTTTAACTTGGGCTGCTCATATAAACCAAGTACCTAATCCTCCAATTGTTTTTTTTTTTTTTTTTTTGTGTTTAACTCCTTTTGAAGCCAAAAGAACTTAGAAATACATTTGAGAATTGCTGCAAATTTTTTAATCAAAATGTCCATGAATAGAATTTCTAAAAGTACACAAGGGAATTAGAAGTATAAATCCAATTGAAAACAATGAGTTGTGGGCTTTTAACTCTCTTATGTTACTCTTCAGGATAGAATTTCAAAAAGACTAGTTTTTTGCTATTTATAATAATTCAAGTTATTAAATTTATGAAGAAGCTGCTGGGTGTTCATTGCATATGGATCTCAGCCATTGGATAGATGCCTAAGTGAATTTCTCTCTGTATTTGATGTTCTTATCCTCTCTTGACATCATAGAATCATAGAATTCTGAAATGGCTTGGTTAGAAAGACCTTAAGGATCATCTACTTAGTTCCAAACGCTGTGCTATGGGCAGAGACACCTTCTCATAGAGCATGTTGCCTTGAGCCCTGTCCTCCCTGGTCTTGAGCAGTTCCAGGGTTGTTCCACCCACAACTTCTCTGGTCAACTTGTTCCAAAGTCTCAGTGTTCTCCTAGTGATGAATTTCTTCCTAATACAACTTGCTAATATGACCATGATGGCTTATGATTAACTAGTCCTATGAAGCAGCACACACTGAATTGTTGTCTTCAAAAACCTGGTTAAACTTCAATTCAGCAAGCGATTGATGACTTTTTCAGAGGGATGGTGTGCAGTTAAAAATAGGAAAAGGAGTGCCCAGTGGGAAGGAGAAAAAAAAACATTAACGATTGACATAAATGGTATGTAGATAATGGAAGAACACTCTAGGCAAATAGGTTCTGATTATAGAATTTACATTTACCGGGATTCTAAAATCATCAGATTAATACTCGCTTGGGTCTTTTCTCTTGGTACTGCATAGATTAGGAAGGGAGAGGTGTAGGGGAAAAGGATGGCTTGAATAGTACAGGAGATTTCTTTGAGGTCTTTGAGCAGAATCAAATGCAGACCTTGGACAGTACTGCCAGTGTGAGAAGGAAGAAAGTTTTGGGAAGGAGACGACTTTCTATTTACATCACAGTTTTGGTTTGCTCCTGGCACCCACAAGTTCTGACATCATTTAAAAATTCCTAAGCTACGTTTCACTGTCTGAGAAGGCTATGCTTCTTTCACCTACTGACTTGACTCTCATTAGTTCACTGCTGCTGCTGCTGCTTTTAATCCTTACAATAGTTATATTGCTTTATTTTACTGCTCGGCTTGTGTTATTGAATATTTTCTAATTAATATTCCTGCCAACTCACTGTTTTCCAGGCTCTCACCTTCTTAGCAAACCTTATGTTATTTTTCTATCAATACTTTATTCACTTATGCCTAACTTCTGTTTCTATTCTATCCCTTTCTGCTCTTCTATCTTTTTCAGTTTCGTTCTTTATGTATACATATATATATGTATGTATTAACTGGCTTATTCACCTTTTCCCCTTTTGTACCACCCACTAGAGTTCTTTCTCTCAAATTTTTGATTTCACTATCTCTTCCCCTTATGTAGTTTCAAATGCCCTTCCTCTGGTAAAGAGTCAAAAAATTTTTTTAGTTAATTTAACCTGTATCTTCATCACTTTTTCTCTAAATTGAGCTATCTATCTGTCCATTCCATTTTGACTTGTTTACAATTTGTCATTCTGTCACTAATAATTTGTTAATACTTGTCACAATGTCAGGGTGTTGTTTTTCTTATTTTTCCATTTGTCCTCCTTTTATTTGTCACAGATGTAAACTACAACCTTATACCCATCACTGTAAAAATGTCTGTCATCAGTGGGTCATCTCATAATGTAATTATTCATTATTGATTCTGTTTATCCTTGCAATCAATATAAGAAGAAAAATCGTTTGGCATTTGTTTGGAGTTGATTTCTAACATTCAGTAAACATGACCTTCTGACTAGACTAATACAGTTTAATTGCTTAGAATGTGTTTGATGAATGCAAAGTGTGTAAGAAGTTTTGTATAACGGTGGTGATAGATGGTGATTTTATGACTTATGTTAATATGGCTAATATTAACATCTCTTGCCATTAATAGTTAAGGTGGAGATGTCCAGCAATTGATCTTCCTGAGAGCGCTGTAATGTAAAATACAATTCTGTTTGAAGCATATTTTACAAGCGTACATAGGGCTTTCAGGAAATTATACTGAAAAAGCCAATTGTATAGTTACCATTTAGAATAGATTGCTTGAGTTTTTTTCAGTCTTTCATCTTGACCAAAAATCTAATGTACTTTAAATGTTTTCATATGGAATTTTATTCATATACTGATTTGATATATTAGCTGTATTTAAATTTTAGTACCAAAACCAGAGAGTATTAAGTTCTGTGGATCCTTAGAACTTATCTTCTAAGGAGAATCTTCCTTTAGTATTTAAAAATTGGTGAATAGGAAAATTACAAGAGCTCTCATAATAGTGCTGCCATCACATGTACTTCACAGGCTGGAATTCTGTGAGTAAACAGGAAAACACCTTAAACTCTAAACCATCTGCAGCATATGGCTAAAATTGTTCATGGCCCTTAAAGTGTCTTAGTTTTTATGTATCATCTGACTACATTCTCTACATTTATGTTGTGTTAACATATTTCAAGGTTCAGGATGCTTTCAGAATAGGTCTACAATGTAAAGCCTTCGTGTATCACAGGTCCTCCTCTCTACAGAGAAGCTCACATGAAGCACTGAAGAATTTGTTCAGTTCTCTGTGGCTCAGGAGTATCCTGTGTCTGGCTGCTCATCCTTGGCCGAGGCAGGAGGAGCTCAGTGGGAGATGGACTTCTTTGGTCCCATTCAGACAGCTCTGTGCTATCCAGTAAGGGTGGGGAGAAATTCAACCTCATTCCATTTCTGCTCAGAACTCGATCCCTTCAGTTTATCCAATCCCTTCAGGTGTAAGGAGGGAACCATCTGCCTTGGTGGAATGGATGACAGTAAGAAATCAGTCTATAAGAAAGGTTCAGTGATTATGGTGTCTCAGTTTCAGGTATGTGAGCCACAGTGAGGGTGGTCTTGTGTGGAGCCAGGAGTTGAACTTGATGATCCTTGTGGATCCCTTCAAATTCCGGATATTCTATGATTCTATGATTCTGATATTTTTCTGGAAAGATTTGATTGACTTCAGTTTTTTATCTTTCCAATATCAAGACCTTGTTATTTTGCCTTCACTGAATTCTTGACTTTTCCTCTTCCAAAGTCGACAGGAAGAGCCTGACAACTGTAATCTCACCTTTGCTTTCCTTGTAGTACACATCATGCTGACATTCCTACTCCTATTCCTACTGTTTCTTTATAACTCTGAACATATTTACGATGACATTGACTTTATTTTCATTCTCTTGAAATATTATTACATTATATTCAAGTTTAGTAGTTTATATCCAGCAATATGATAAAGGCAAACCAAAAGCTTTGCTTAACTCTAGTATGAAATTTTTACTACATTGATGAATTCCCACCTACCATTATAATGTATTCAAGAAAGAATGACGCATGTAAAAAGTGCCATCAGCAAAAGTAAGACCAATTTTACCACGACATACTTATTGGCTAGCTACTTAAGGCTGTGCATCATATATAGCAGTTGTCTAAACCATATTTTTTTCTTTCCTTTTTCCTGAGTTTTGCATATGTAATTCTGATGTAATTCAGTTCACTTCAGTGAAGTTATTCCCCACTAGATTAGCACACATACTCAAATTATATTTCTCAGTTTCCAGTATAAACAACTAGCTCTATAACCCATAATTTTTGGGTAGTATTTAACCTACAAGTATATAACCTACACTTATGCCAACACAAGTAAAATCAACTGAAAAGGTATATGGATGGCAGAATCAAGACCTCATGAAGTTGAAGTCAACTACAGAACTAACTAATCTTTGTGCTGCTTGCACTCTGCAGAGGTTTAGAACTCTCCTGACCAATCCCTCCATATTGTAATACACAATTCATTATAAAGACTCAGTGTAATTATTTTCAAGGGTGGGCTTTTTTTTTTTTAACCCTAACAGGATTTAAATTTGCATTTCATTCCTCACTTGTATCTTTCCTACTTGCTTTCAAATTTCCCCGTTTGTTCTCCTTCACAAATGGACTTTTGGACAAACATTTTGTGTGTGGTTGCTGTGTTAAAAAGATTATCTCACCTTGGAGTCCGTCAGCTTTTAGTGACAACAGCACTTATATTTTTTCTCAGATTGTCTTTGTCTCTTAATCATTACTAGCTGACGAGGATTTATGACATCTTATTCATCCAGAGACAAAATCAAGTGGCTGAAATATCTTCAGTTTTCTAGTTATAGTGAACAAAATAACTGCAGGGTTGGATGTGTATAACTGTATTTTCCAGTTCAATGACCATGTGCTCAGAAGAACAACCCCAGCCCCCAGCAGGGAATGATCAGTTGGTCCCAGCTATTGAGAGCCTTTGGTGCCAGCAAGTTTTCAAAGAGAGGGAAGGTCCCTAATGAGTCCAAAGGATATTCCTGACCCTCTTGGGTAATTTACACCAATCCTAAACATGTATGTTTGTCTGAAGTCTCTTTTATCAGCGTGGTAATCCCATTACTGACAAATGAAGACGTAATCACAGTTTATTCAAATTGTTAGAAAGCTTTATCCCCTCTTGAGAGAAAGGAGAAAATACAATTGGCTGCAACTGACTTCTTAAACTCCTACTGCGACACTAGCAAAGCAAAAAATGATTTTTAAAAGAAATCAACAGTGGGATATGGGATGAAAGATATAGCCTAAAGGGTCCCTGAAGAATGGAATCTTCTCTCACTGATGGACTTTATATCATATTCTTCACTGTTACTACTAATTTAAATCAAGGAAATCAAGAAAATAGCATTCTCTCCTTGGATTGCCCTACAGTGATATTTCCTGATAATATCTCTGCTCAACTCTGCAAGTGGTAGTGAGGATAGGGATGCTGGCTGAACTGCGTCTCCATCACCAGGGTAACCACTGGCTAATATGCAGATATCCTCTCTTTTGTGAAATGTACACCAGTAAGCAAAAAAAATACGGAAAAGGAGCAGAAAAACCTTGTGCATTTTCAAGGAGAAAATTAACTATCACAGTCCTTTTCCACTGACCTTGTTTATAGCAGAAGGAAACAGAAATGTAGAGCCAGCAAAAGGTCTTTGTGCAGAAGCAAATACTTAAGTGTTAACAGACCCAATGAAGTCTCTGAGGTGATGAAGTGCCAGAGAGGATCAACAGCAGGTACTAGAACACCTTGTTATATCTTCTTCATGTGCGGAAAAACTTCCTTGTCTGGAGAATGATACATTCACACTGCTCATATACACAGATTCAAAGGCAATAAAAATACTCTGTTACATCCCTCTTATTCAATCACGCCAAACAGCAGTTTTAGTCATTTTATGATAAAATGTATGCCTAGAGTGTCTAAAAAGATGCAGATAAAAATGTTTTCAGATTATTTTAGTTTCTGAACAAGAAAAAAAAATCTGTAGCATTTCAAATGTCATGTATAATGTTAATTTTAAAGACACTGTACATAATACCCTTTATAATTCCTTTACTAGGCAGATGACTTTCATGCTATTTTCTTGACTTCAAGATGAACTTTGATAAACAAAAAATAATATTCTGCAGCTTCTAATGTAGGCCACACTCCAGATGATGTCTACTTGGCATTTCCATTAAAAAATGTAAATTCCTTAGGTAAACTCATTTACCCTCAGAAATCATGATTTTTATTTCTTTTTACTACCACAGTTACTCAAATGTGAATAAATTATATTAGTACAAAATAAGCCAAACATTTTTACTATGAAGATCGTATTCTAAATAGACTAAAATTGGGAAGAGAGACTTGGAATAGCATGCCTGGCATCACACAGCAAGATAGTTTTGTAGCTGGGAGTAGTTCTTACTTTCATACCTCCTTAGTGTCAGTTTTCAGCTGATACAATCCAGCACATCCAGTGCAGTCATACTTGTTCTTTCTTTTTGTTGAGCCTTTCCATCTGCTGGAAAAAAATTTCTTGTGGCCACACAGTGAACCAGAATTTAGAGAGGTAAAAGTAACACAGCCAGGAAAAAAAATAATTTAGTTTTCAGTTGGATCAGTTCCCTGGTCTGAGTCATTGTTCAGCTGCACTAACTCTCATGCTGGCACAATGGAAGGAATGACAAAAACATGGAAATGGCCTGGCAGGATTAGGGGAGGGGGGAATGATCCATGATGAGAAGAGCAATATCAGTAGCAGGACTGGCATCCACTGGCTTCAGAACACAGCTTAAATGGCGACCTCAGCTTTCTCAAGATTATTATGCTGTAGATGCATTATTACTGGTAAGTTTCTTCTTTTCACATTATGCTGATTGTGTTTCTGTTCAAACAGAAGCATTCATCTCTGTGAGCAATGTTCTCCTCTGAAGTATCTATATCCCATGTCTTGCAACTTAAGAAAAGGGCTGCAGAAACTTCTATTTTTGTTTTGCTTTTTTGTTTTTTGTTCAGTTTTCTGCTTCTTATGAGGGTCATTTCAAGTAATAAATTTCAACAGGTATTTTGAATAAAAACTATTCAGTTTGAGGTACTTAAGGTACAATTATTATCTGATGAAAACAAAGTCATTAAGACCAGCCACTTGAGCTGAAGAGATGAGTTTAATCCTTAATGAAGTGGCTCCCTGAGAAAACTTGTGTTCATGATCTCAAGCAGTGCATGTTGCTGATCATTTAGTAATTCGTCCAAGAATACTGATAGATATGATCTGAAAAGGAGATTTTTATTTATCACTATCTAAAATATACTTTACTATACTTTATGATGCATTCTAGAAAGTGTTATTTTATTATTATATTAGTTTATACTGTATTTAATTTGTTAGATGAATAAGCTCTGTGTGTTGAGTATTTTCAGTTAAACACGATCACTTCCTATCCATTTGCTTCTGGAAGCAGCATTTCAGGCCACATTCTAGCCCCGTGTACATTTTCCTACTCATAGGGCAAAAAATAAAGGCTATTACCAAATTCTCTTTTTCATCTGAGAGTCCCTTTTCAAGGCTGTTGATCTTGGAACTGGGACACAAAGCAGAGATCCAGCAACAAAGAGTACAGAGGAGCAGTGGGATTAGGAAGAAGCTACGCCATACTGCAGAAGATCCCACTGAGAGTGAGTCAGAGCGCTCAAGAAAGCTCCAAGAACTTTGCTGAGACTTGGTAGTGGTGAAACATGGGTCTTGTGCTGTATTAAGCAGCACAAGCAGAAGACAGAATGCAACCATCAGTGCACTGAGCTGTCAAACCAAATGTAAGGAGATGTGCAAGAAGTAATTTGGGCTCCATTTAGGTTTTGAAGGCTGATTACAAAGCCAAGTACATTTGCTCAGTGGCCTTTGGATTTACTGTACTTGTACTTGGATTGGTATTATCTCATAATTTCTGTAAACAACTTTTTTTAACCCTTTCAGCTTGAGTAATAAGTACGTGTCCTGATCTTAATCTAAAGTCATTATGGTCCATGTTACAGGTCGCCACCTTGAGCAGCAGACTCCACTTCAAGTTGAAATTTTTGTATCATAAATGTTAGACCTTCTTTTGTTGGTGAGACCCATTTGACTTCATGGTCTGATGGTACTCCCCTATAAAGAAATTATATAAAGGAAAATCCAACCTAGAATCATAGTATCAGCTTTGTAGTATTTGTGCATTGTACTGCCAGGAAATAAATAATAGCTTCCTGCTCTTTAACTCTGTGATTCTAATGTTGGCTCCCTGGGTATTATATTAGATGTTAAGTTAATACAATAATATTAATAAGCCAATGTACAATTTAGAAATTCAAATTAAAACATTAGTTTTGAGGCTGTCATTTTTTTTCACCTATTAAACAAAGAAAAACGCAAACAAAAATCCACAATACCATTAATATTCTTTAATTAAATGCTGATCCAAAATTCGGAGATGTTTCATAAAAAAAATTATAAAGAAAAAATAAAGGACAAGATGCCTTTCCCACCTTTCTTTTTTTTTTTTAATTAAAATAAATAATTCAAGAAAATATTTTAGGTGTTCTGGATTCAAAGATATTTTTTTCGGAAAGAGGTTTACTTTGATGGAAAAAAGTTTAATATAAGAAGTTTATCTTTTCTTTTTTTACATTGGTGAAATGGGAAAGATTGGAAAAAATTATGTCAAGTATGAAAGGATTTCCCTCTTCAAAGGGAAACTCTGACCATCAACAAAAGATCCTTTGTTGCTGACAGCTCTTACTAATTTTTACATGAAAATGTTAAATGTTAATTCACATAATACATAATAAAATTTCCAGAGTGAAATTCTTACAAAACTGTGTTTAACATTTATTTTGAGAAAACTATGGAAGTCTACAAATACTGAAATGTACAATTTCAACAGCATTTGGACAGAGATATTCAGTATTTTTGTCATTCAAGTGCTTTATTTCTCTTTTAGCTAGTACTGCATAATACATCCCTGAAAAATCAAAATGAGCCAAATTCCCTACTTTTAATATTTTGACCATCCTAACAAATTTTCCAGTCAGTTTCTTTCTGACATATTGTTTATTTTTTTATTTTTCAATTTCAAGGGATGTATAGCCAATTGTGAAATGAATATACTGAAAGCCATGTAAAACAAAAACTCTGGTTTCCGCTTGGTTCAAGTATTATATTTGCCTGCTAAAAGAAAAGCAGGTCTGCCAAATGCCACATATCCACCCAGGCTAGCGTGGTTAGTTGTGGCACTACAGTTTTATGGTTGATAACATACAGGTTACAATAGGTATCCTTAGATCTCTGTTTGCTCTGATGGTAACAATTGTATTTAGGGCCCAAGAAATGTCAAAATTTGATGACTAATCTTCTTAATATGTGAAGTCTACACGGATGTTTAATCTTTCTATTTGTAGGTAATAATTGTGTTAGAGAAAACAGGCAATATTGTTAGCTGTTGACAATAATCTCTACTGCTCTGTAGTTATTATTGCTATCATGTTTGTCTTAGCTTAAAAAGTTCATGATAGGCATTTAATTAGCTCGAAAATAACTCATGAAACTTGCTAGGAAACATAATGACCATTAGGCTACGAGTTGCTGTACCCTAGCTCTACATAATGAATCCTAAATTAATCAGGTTTTAAAATATTGGGTTCTTGTTCCCATTGTGAACTATGTCACAAAACATGAAAGTGATTTAAACAATACTATTTCCTTCTAAATTTTTTTTTTTTTTTAGTTAAAATTCATTACTTTTTAAATAGTCACTAGAGAAATAGACAATCTGTAATAACCTACAGGGTTAGAAAGTTTCTCATACACAGACCTGATGGTCACACTGAGCAAGCTCCATCATATGTCTGAATTCTTGAGTATTCAAAACTAGAACACAAAGGATCCATGTGTTGCCACTCCTTCAGAACTCTGCCTGAAAAGCAGTTCTATTTCTCTTTCTGTATATAGACATTTTAATATATGGCTCCTTAAAATTTTTCCCTGGTCTTTTGCATAAGTTCTATGCCCTTGCTTGTAAATAACTGTACATCTGCTTCTCCAATCTAAGCAGTAAAACTGAACAAATCTAAACACATCCAAAACACTAATAATACAGCTGTCATTCTGCAGAAGTCTTTTGAAAGGACGTGAAGCAGACTATCTGATGTGTGCTGAGGAATCTGAAATCTGGACGGAGTGTGGGATCATTGCTGACAGTCTGACATTCCTGGTTCAAGCGAGTGAATGCCAAGTCCACTTTTTCTTTCCTGTTTCTTACAAAAAGACACATGTGGCTGAATTTCTGAATTGGACCATGAGCTCATCAAATGTTTTTCAGTATTCACAACTCCATCTGGTTGTTAGAATCAGTACTGGAATTGGAACAAGGTAAAAACACCCTGTCAACTCATTGTGTTGGTGAACACACTGGGTAGTTCTCATTCTTCTGAAAGACGAATTCTACAAAAATGCTTTATTGCTAAACGCATCTATCAGGAAGATAGTGAAGCAGCAATATCGAGCGTGTTCCAGTGTTCTGGTCATATCTCACTTTCTGTATTTTATAAAACAGAGAAGCAGACAGTAAGGGAATCATAGAGAAATGGTCAAAGCAACAGCTTACCTCTTTTGCCAAGAGTAAAGAATATATATTAAAGAGATTTGAACTATTGGAGATAAAACTGTGCTATGGAATAATACAGTTATGTTACATGTTTTATGAAAAAAAGCAAAAAGAATGTATGGATTATACTTCAAGAAGAAATCTGGAACCTATCATGATTTAATAATGTAAAAGGAAAACTTGACATCGTGACCTAAAGGCCAAGAGTTTACACTGACCTATGGAAAAAAGATCAGCCTTCTTTCCCCCCTCCTGATTCTCTTAGGAGTTAGCCAACTGGCTATATCTTCACATCCCTATCTTCCCCATATAGGCCAGTATCTTTTGCATTCTCAGGGCAGCAACACAACTTCTTCACTACTCTACTACTTCTTATATAGGATAGGGTTGATTGGCCACATCTGCCAGCCAGCTGTGTCTACTGTGACTATGAAGCAGGAGAGAAGCTACAGCATCATGTTCAAAACAGAATCCCATCACAGAGCACATTCCTGACTTCAGCATATTGCTGAGGCCTCTGCTATGGTTTTACATCAGTTGTGATGGGTATTTGTCCTGGTACATCATCCAGTTTATCACTGGTTCATGTATCACAGTATAATAAATGTCATCTCAAGTTATCATCAAGATTTTTTGTTTCTCCTCATCACCAGCTGCCTCAGTTCTGATCTGTCCTGATTTAGGTGCCTAAGTCCTTTATCAGATCTTCGTTTTTAAAAATATTTTTTCCAAATAAGTCAAAGTACGGAAATCACATTTTCTTACCAATTCACTTAAAATAATATGCTCATTGAATCATTTGTCAAATTTCAAACACCCTATTCCATAAAAACCAGCAAAATGTTATAAGAAACAAACAAATACAAAGCTTCTATTTTTAGATACTTTAATGAAATACGGAATAATTTCTTTCAGAGATGTAAAAGAAGGAAGAAGGAGGTTTTGGACTTCATAGTTATTAGTGGACTGAATTTCTTTTTTATCCTATCCCATGCAAATCAGCAGCAGTAACAATGAGATCAATAGAGTTATGCAATTGTAAAATTGGTCAGTGATCAGCGTGTCTAAGTTGGCCCATGGTATTAATCACTTTTAAAGTTCTGGTCCCTAAGTACTTAATTTCTAGGAAACAGCAGAATGTGACATTACAAGGATCCTATTTAGAGACACACACCCTGTAGATCAAAGCAGGAACTACTGGAAATGCTTTCTGAAGGTATGTGCAGCTATAAAATGTTTTGAGTGGCTGCCAGTATTTTGTAATCAGTGTTGTAAAGTTTTGTGATACTCTTGATGTCTGCAGATGTTATGTGGCCCATGGCACAGTGCTGATGTTCTAAATTACCAATTATATAACTAATGGAGCTCCTAGAACTAACTCCTGCCCTCCTTTGGGTACAGGGGCAGTCTTTAAACTCCAGCAAAGGACTGATGATATAAATAAAACTTTGTCTCCACAGCTACAGGCAGTTCAGTGTTCAGCTTTCAACACTTTTAGAAGGTAATTACTGTCTTTTTTTCTTTATATTTTTCTATTCTTGGTTTATAACAGAGTAATAACCTCCTGAGTTGGGCATTTCCTGGCAATTAATGACTGACAGTGTTAAGAACACTTGGCTTTACCTCAAGCTCTCAAATCCTCTGGCTGGTCATTAACTGACAGGAAATGCCCTTCCCCATACTCATTATTGCTTAATTATGTAAACCTGGATTAGAAATTTAATTAGATAACTGATTCTCTGATTCTTTCTCCCTCCTTTTCCGCGTCCTATTTGCCACAACCACAAACTGGTGGGACTAACTATTTTTTACTCCAAAATAGCATCATTGTAGTAAGCAATGCATAAAATCTGTGGGAAACAAGAATAATTCCTTTCTTAGCCCTTATTCAACAGATTTTTTCTGCTTATTCTTGTAAAGAAAATGTTAGATTAGGTTTAAAACAATCTCCAAGCCCTATCTGGTACCGCTTTAAATTCTGACTGAGTTCTCATTGAGAACTGGATGATTCTCTGATCTGATGAAAGAAGAGAGGACTGCCATGAAGGTCTCTGAATCTCTGCATCAAGAAGCTGTTCTTGATGCCAATTGAACCAGCTTCAAACAAGAGAGTTCCAGGTATTGCTACATTTTGTGTCATTTATCTTACTAGCCCAAGTATATATTTACTGTAGGCAGGCACTTGAAAATGAAATTAGTGGCTTTGGCCCATCTCTAACCAGGCAGTCCTGTTTCCATTATCTGTAGATGTTTCCTTCATCTGCACATAGGATGAGGATTATCTAAATAACAGCTAATACAGTATCCAAGCTGCTTCTTTGTATTTAAAAATAAATAATATTTCCAGTGCAGTTACATTAATACTGAGTTTATTGTGCCACAGATAAGAAAGTTCGTTTCCAGGAATGTATTACCTCCCTTGATTCTGCACCAATGACTACTGTGAATACTCGCAGCACTTTATATCAGCATTATCAGTATCTTATCAGCATGTTAGTTAAATCACCTATCTATGCCTTCTGATTTTCACAGAATTCTTAGAGTTGGGAGGGACATCTAAAGGCCATCTAGTCCAGCTTTCCTGCAATGAACAGGGACACCACAGCTAGATCAGATCACCCAGTGCCTGATGCAGCCTTGCCTTGAAAGTCTCCAGAGATGGGACATCAACCACATAACTGGGCAACCTGTTCCAGTGCCTCATCACCCCCGCTGTAAAAGGCTTTTTCCTTATATTTAACCTAAATCTACCCTCTTTGAGCTTGGAACCATTTCCCTTTGTTGTATCACCACAGATCCTGCTAAAGAGTCTGTTCCCTTCTTTCTTGTAGCTCCCCTTGAGAAACTGAAAGGCCGCTATCACGTCACCTCACAGTCTTCTCTTCTTCAGGCTGAACAGCCCAAGCTCTCTCACCCTGTCCTCATAGGAGAAGTGTTTCATCTCTTGGATCTTTCTTGCAGCCCTTCTCTGGATACACTCCAACAGGTCCATGTACTGCGAACTTCACATCTGGACAAAGTACTCCAGGTGAGGCCTCATCTGTGCAGAATAGAGGGACTGGATCACCACTCTTGACCTGCTGGCCACTGTTGTTTTGATGCAGACCAGGACAGAGTAGGCTTTCTGGGCTGCATGGACATATTGCTGGCTCGTGTCCAGTAACATCTATTCCACTAGTACCCCCAGATCTTTTTCAGCAGGGCTGCACTCAATCCTTTCATCCCCCAGCATGTATCGGTAATGAAATCTGCCTCAACTCAGGTGCAAGATCTTGCATTTGGAGTTCTTGAGCCTCATGAGGTTCACCTGGGCCTACTGCTGGATGGCATCTGTCTTTCTGGTGTGATGATTACACCCCACAGATGGCTGTCATCAGCAAACTTGCTGAGGGTGCTCTCGATTCCACTGTTGGTGTCATTTTAGTCCCAGAAGTTTTATGCAGTCACTACACAAAGACAGAAAGTGAAGTGCACCATGCCCTTATATTTAGATGAAATAGTAGCCAATCCCTAAAACCCATGCGTGTGATTCTGGGAGAATATCTTCTAAATTGTTTCTGACTTCTGTGTGAGCCACATGGCACCATTTAATCACTGAGTGTCTCTGGTACTCCATGTGAGCTATAAATGCTTACATTCTTCACAAAGTACTTCAACGTTAATTGTTTTAATGTACAAAGGGCATATAATTTGGATCAAAGGGCACTTTCTATGAAGTCTTATGTATTGCAGCTCTGGTACAAAATATTACTTCTTGACGTATAGGTCATGTTCTAATAAACAGAGAAGCAGCAATAATGTGGACATGATTCAGTAATATAATTACTTTTCATCTTTTTAATTTGAAGTCCTTTCAGAAAAAGCGCACAATGCACAACTGCAGCCTCCATCAATTCCTTGCAGAAGCATTAGCACGTTATGACAATAAAACACAAAAGTACGAGTGTCTTTTGAAAGGTCTTTAGTTTTAAGCATTCCAATCATTTCAGCACTGTGTTTTAAAATAAACAAAAACAAAATTCACAGATAGATGGAAAGCTCACAAAAACAGTTGAAAATACTGTTGATTTACAAAACCCTCATTTCCATCTGCAGTTTCAAAGTCATGCCATGTAGACTAAAGCTCCAATTCTTCACTCACTGGGACAGGTACATATAGCCAAAAACTTGTTTGTAGTGTTGTTTTTTTTTTACCTTCTTCTCACACTTTTGCTCTTCTCTGTACTGTGCACAGCTATAGAACTGGGCTTGAGAGAAACTCCATTTACTTCCATAGAACTGTAGGGGTGCAAAGACAACCTGCTACTCCTGAGAAAAACATAGAGAAAGTAAAAGTGGCTTTAAGGCTGCTTTTAAGAAATCCACATATGGACATTGCATATTGGTTCAATCTATAATGTCAAGTTAAGATAGGTGATAGAAAAGGAGGGAATGCTTCTTTAACTTTTTAGGGATGGTGATAGGAGGATGGTTGGACTAGATGATCTTGTAGGTCCTTTCCAACCTAATGCATCTATGAATCTATGAATCTATGAAACTGTATCATAGAGTGGATTAGAGGGTGGAGCCTACATCTGGGATATGATAGACCCTTGTTTATATCCTGACTCTGCTACTGATGTGAGAATTCAGTTTTATACCTTAGTTTCATAAATACATAATGATGTGTAGCAAAGATTCTGATATATACTGACAAAAAGTATTAAATAATAATCATGGCTAGTCACACTTTCGCACAGTCAATCCAACATTGAGTAGACTGTGAATAGTCAGTTATTTTGATTATTCATATCTAGGATTTGACTTAGATTGCGTAAATTTGATCACTTCAGAGGAGGGAACGAAAAGAAAGAAAATATTTAAGTGTAGTTCACACATCAAAACTGATAGATCATCTTTTGAGAAGATACCATAATCTTTTGAGAGGATATCATAATCTACAACAGCTCTGGAAATATTCCTGAAAATAAAGATTTCTTCATCTAATATTTACAGGGAAAAAAAAAAAGTAATAAATGTTTAGAGTTTTCTCTTTTCTATGGAGAAAGTCTGTTTTTCTTCTTTAAGTTTAAAGCTCAGTGGGAAAAAGGAGCTGTTGATTTAGCAAGGATTATAAGACTGACCCTCATAATAAGCAATAGAATTTATTCACCTCAAGAACAATTTCAGACTCTTTTTGCAAGACTCAGTGATGAATGAAAAGGCTGTTGTGCCTCATGTTTTCTTCTGCCTCTCTTGTGTTTCAGAAAAATCCCTTCAGCAGAGATTGTTTAAGCATTTCTCCACACAGAGAATTATTGCCCCTATAACATATTGCTTTAGCTTAATTGATATTGCTCCAGTTAAGTACATTCACTGTGTTGTATCAGTATCCACCCAAAATATTTCCATTGCAGACAAGGTATCTGAGCCTTGCTGCAATTGTTTGAAGCTACACTGTACTGAAGATAGTTTTCATGGTATACTGTGGGATATCTCTTGGCATCTGAAGGAGCAGCTCTTACAGTGACCAATTTCTGACCCAAATTCACTTGGGATATTATTTCATTTCCAGATGGAAATTTGCATGACTGACACACATAAGAGCACAATACTGTGTCTATTATCTAACAGGAGAACAGGCTGCTTCATCAGAAGGCTGCAGTTTTGGCAGATAGCATCCTCAATCCATCCTCAAATCCTGATAGTTCAGAGGAGAAGATTTACAAAAGGACAAAAGGAAAAAAATACATGAATTCAGAAAGTCCTTATGTTGTAATTTGGCTGAAAATGGCAGAGGACAGTTTTCCTGTGCAAAACCCTGAGCTCAATTCTTTGACATTTGAAGTCATCCCTTGGCAGGCCCAGATAGAGCCCCAGTATATGTGCTGTGACACCAGGTTTCAGAGCCTCTGTATCAAGTAGCCCAGCATACATGTTCCCCATATGAGGAGCTAGCCAGAGTGCAATGAGTGACCTGTGACAGCTTCTTTGGTTTTATTGATAAGTTGCAGTATTATACACAGCAGAAAAAGAAATGGAAAAATATTTATAGGCCCTTTTTTTTAATTTGACTGATACTGTGGGTTTTTTTTACTTTCATCAGGTAAAAGAGGAGAGACTTCTGTAACATTTTTCTGTGTCTTTCATCATGTTTTCATGGGAAAGTTATTAGGTTTATAGTTCTATGCTTTCAACACGAAGGAAGCTCTCATGCGTCTGAGCCACACCCCAAGCAAGGCTGCATGTTCTGCAGGGCAGGCAGCAAGGGACATGAGCAGTGCTGTGAATGGCAAGGAAAAGGGAGTAAGCCAACTGATTAAACTGATAGGAGCCCAACAGTGTGGTGCAGCCTTTGATGGGTGTCAAAGGTCATCTCCATACGGCTCCCCAAGTCCCCAGGACACACAACCTTGTTGACCTAGTCACTAGATCAGACAAGAGTGCTGAGACTTCATTAGCAAAGAACAACCTAACAGATTTAGATAACTGGTAGGCTACTAAGCAAATGCTGTAAAAGGGAATGTAGGAGAAGCAGCTTGTCAGGGAGGAAAAACTAGGGGAGAGGTGGCAAGAAGAAAGAGAACTTGTTTGGAAAATGCCTATTCTTGTCTATGTATCTTACAGCAGTACTAGGATGCATGAGAAGCAGAACAAACATCACTGACATAAAGGTATCAAAACTCCTTCAAATTGTTGAAGTCTGTATTCATGCTAATTCTTCACTGCTAAAAAATTTATGGCATTTTAGGTATTTCTTTAGTTCTCTGGGGGGGAGGAGGGGGGTCAGTATTTATATACCATTTTAAAATGAATGATATATCAACTAAAAATATAGTCAGCTACAGTGTAGGCACTCTTGCACCCTTTTATCCTTATTTTGTAGGTTTACTTAACATTTCACAGCATGATACAAAGGAGATCAAATCTACCAGGAAGCAGATATCAGGCAGAGATACTTATTCTGATCCCTGAATCAAGTTGGATTGCTAGGTTCATACAGCACTGTGCCAAGATACTAAGCTCCATTTGTCAGAATGGTTAGTTATTTTGGAATCAAAGCACCCCTGATGCGACTGCAGTGGTTTTGGTATGACACTCATCTATATCAAGAATGCTCCCTGTTTCTTCAATAGCCTCAGAATCTGTGCCTTCCCATCTGTCTGTGCAACAGACAATTAAATATTCACTCACTCGGTCTGGCTTTCAGATGACCATGTTAATAAATACACCTGAGCTCAAAAGCTTACTCTGATCAAGAAATGATAGATAAGGAATGGCAACTTCTTATTCCCATTTAAGAACCACCTGATACATTTTATTGAGATGCATGAGGCACCAGAACAGGCTGCTCATAGAGGGAGGTGGTGGAGTCACCATCTCTGAAGGCGTTCGAGGAAAGGGTGGATGTGGCGCTGAGGAACATGGTTTAGTGGGCACAGTGGTGATGGGTCCATGGTTGGACTAGATGGGTGGTGATGGGTCAATAATTGGACTAGACTATCTTAGTCTTTTCCAACCTTATGATTCTATGCTAGGAGCCTGTTTGGTTAACCTCATTACTAGGGCAGGAAGGTTGCCCATGTCTTTTCTTCAGGACCTTACTGATGGCACAGAATCCACTCAGGCGGCACTAGCTACTTCCCTCTCTCTTGTGAGCTGACATACAGCATACTGGATGTGAGCTGGAAGCCATTTAGACAGATTTGGGTCCTGCTGAAAGGTAATGTAATGTTGAGAAGACCAACTTTTTTGCTTGGTCATGATATTGAGCTAACACATCCAAATGCATTTCAGAGCACAGCTGTCTTACCAGCAAGTCTAGCTGACAATTGTTTGCATGTGGCAACATGGTCAAATCAAGAGAAGATAAGAGGGGACCCTGCTCCACCTCATGTGTCCATCAGCTTGTGTGGAAGACTGCAATCATGGGTGAGCCAGGAGTTAACAGAATGGGCAAAAACCCATCTGGAGTTTGCAGGAGTCAGTAGCAGAAAAGTAAAAATTCTTCTGTATAAACTGAGAAGATTTAAAATGAGTATGTGGAATGAAAAATTAATGAAATCCTTTTTACATTTGCTCTTTATAATGTAAGACACCCTGTAAGAAAAATTTGAAGAGTGTTCAGAGTTAAATTAGATGGTGCAGATGAGATACAGAAGTTACCCAGCACAGTCCTTCCATTCAGCATCACAGATAAAGTAATTTTTCAGAAGCTTATGTGGTTTGTTTAGTTAAACAAATTTCCTCAGAGACATGATTGACTATTTTTATGCCAAACACTCGCAGTAACAATTACCTATGTTCTCAATGTCCATGAGCCTCAATAAACAGCCCATGGATTTATGTCTTAGTGAGAACCAACCTATTAGTTTCAGCCATAAATCTCATGTGCCTTATGTGCAAAGTGAATTTTAATAAAAATCATATAAGAAGCCAGACTTGCGAGGCAGGGTTTCACATGGCTGCCAACATTTGAAAACAATTAATAGAGACCTTTTGGGGGAGGGTAAGTAGAACCATGTCTTTAGCTCCTGTTGAAATACAGTGGAGCCAGTGAACTTGCCTGAATAAGAGAAAAAAGAGGTGGATTTCTTTCAGTTAAAAAAATAAAAATAAAAAATAAAGGCCATCACTTATAAACAAAGGCAGAAGGAATGGAAAGGAGCGTTCCTTTAAGGC
Organism: Odontophorus gujanensis; assembly: GCA_013399175.1. NCBI lineage: Eukaryota > Metazoa > Chordata > Aves > Galliformes > Odontophoridae > Odontophorus > Odontophorus gujanensis. Next base: position 86,006 of record VXAB01000405.1, read on the forward strand.
TGCAGTCCCATTCTTTCCAACACACTGCTGTCAGGGAAGTGGCAGTAAGTATCTTCAAATAAAGCAGCAAAGCAAAATAAATAGACATCTGCACTCCCTAGTATAAAAAAAAATGTTCTGTCCCCAGGTGAACAGAAGTAGCATCTGTGTTCACTTTCATAATTTTTGCCTTTGCTGCTCACTGTGCATTCCATGCCTGAGTCTATAGAACGTGTTGTGTCAAACAAAATAAAATACAAAGTTAAGAGTGCTCATTTTTATTCTTCGGGTCATACTATTTTTCTAAGCAAACAGTTGAGACCTAGAAAAATAAATATGAAAAGTTCAAAAAGAAAAAGTTATGTCCTGAGCTTCAGATGCTTTGTGCTGTCTCTGCAGTGCTGAGGCCTGAAAGGCTGCTCTGAAGGGAGGCTGGGCACTTCTGTAAGTCAAGGAGCCTCCCAGAGTCTTGGTGTTGTGTCTGCTCAGTCCACATAGTACTAGCAGCTGGTGCAAATTAACCCAGCTCATATGCTAAAGTACCCTGCTAGAATACACTGAGGAATGGATGTCTTATCATCAGGCTGGTGAAGGGCCTGGGGATTGAAAGGTACCTTTCCTTCCAGCTCATTCATACCAAGTTTAACCAAATACAGCTGAGCACAGGTCTGTTTCATTTCTAACAGCAATAAATATATAGGACTGGTCCAGGTAGGGAGTGCTAGCAGTGATAAAGGGATAGCTACACTCTACCTGACTGCTTTTAAGAAAAACATAACATGTCTGTTTTGAGTTACTGAAAAGGCTTATACCAGTACCTACATCCACTGTACTGCTTCTCTTTTACTCATGTTTAAATCTTGCTTGGGTCATTATAATAAAACAAATATTGTAATTGCAGATGGAATCAATCTCTTGCCTTTGGAACTTCTTGCTAGGAGTAAGTGATAGACACTGTTTTTATGATCTGCTTTCTTAAGCAGTCATGGTGTGGATCTCCTTATCCACTATCATGCATATAGAAGTATCATACTGAAAACAAACATGGGCAAACCGTTCAGGGATACAAAAGTCAAATCTAAAAGAATTGGAACTAAGCTGGCTGTTCCTTGTCCAAACAGAAGACCTGGGCCCAGCTAGCCTGTCACCAGGGGCCTCAGTGCTGTGGGTGTTGCCAGTCAGTCCTAAAGTGCCTTGGGTTTGCACTGCTTTGCTCAGACCATAGAAGGAAGGACCAATCTGTTTTCCTCCCCAGATAACTTTTCTGGAAGGTTTTCCTATTCTTTCAGGACTGCGATAGATTATTTGGTAGACATTGATAGTTTCAAGTAGTGGCAATGAAGATGTCTTCACATCTCAAAGCAGCTTAAGGATTAATTAGGCACATCCATACTCCTTAATCGTGAAGTACAAAATTACAGAATCATTAAGGTTGGAGAAGACCATTAAATCATCTAGTCCAATTATCAGCCCATCACCAACACGCCTACTAAACCATGTCCCTCTGTGCCACATCTACTCTCTCCTTGAACATCCCCAAGGGTGGTGACTGCAGTTATTATTAGCGTCTGCCTTTGTGTGTGAACACACTGCTGATTTTAGTTACTACTAGCCAGGTATATGTAATTAAGCTCAGACTGGACTGCAGTGCTACATACAGCAATACATGTGAGAGACACTGGGAACAGGAATGTTGGGAACCCTGAGACCTTGAAAAACAGAGTTGAAAACTGAATCCCATTTGTGCCTAGTCCACAGTCTATCTGGTATTGTAACATATCCTTTAAGACTGTTAAAGGATTGATCCCAAAATAGGAGGTGTCTTTCTAACTACCTCTGTGGTCTTTTTTACTTGGAAATCTTTTGCTATCTTGCAGTAAATGCTCTGGTATAAGCTGAAGTTCCAACCCTGTTTTTCTTGCCTCTGGAGATCCTACAGAGACTGCTCAAATTACCCAAGAGGTTTGAGATAGCGTATTGTTTTCTTGGACTTAGTTTTGTGTAATTATGCATGAATAATCCTAGTTTATTTCTGTTATCCTTTAATTGAGCTTTAAGATTTTTTAAGCATAAAAAATACCACAGGCTTTCTAAGAGCTCTAAATTAAAATTCAACGAAACAAAAAAGTACCCTCCTTAGTTTAAGCTATTGACCGAAAATCTTCCATATTTCATTGTAAAGAGAAGTGACTTTTGTGCTCTTTTTGTTTTGCTTTGTTTTTTAAATTATGAAATCTCAAAGAGATCCTTCAAAAAAACAGCAAGGAATCTTTTTATTACCAATAGTCCTAAAGTGCTGTGTCTCTATTTTCTTCCTCTCCGCCTGAGATGTGCTTTTACGACTTCAGTATCAAAACACTGATAACAGAGATTCTTAACAAAAATCCAGGTAGATCTTTAGCTGCATGGGTGGGCTCGGCTCTCACAACTGTTTTTCATGCTATCACTGCTGGAGTAGTGTCACCTGTTAACAGCTCTGCTGCAATCTCTCAGCATTTCCATTATAAACCTCCCTTTTCATGAGTTCATTTCTTGGCTAATAAAAGTTTCCTCACAGCTGAAACTTGGCTGAAAGTGACTTTGCCTGGGAACAATTATTATTAATATTTTATATAAATTTCATTTTAAAAATCTTACTGTTATTTTTAAATTAAAAGAGAGAAAGGTTTACAGGGTTCAGATGCTTACACTGTGCATATGCAGGCAGGTCTGCTGGCCCTATTCACAGACAGATTCAAACTAGAAATTAAAGGATGTGATTGTCCTGTCGGTGATGCCAGCTGAAGAATGAAGTCACATTCAAACTGCGTAGAAGATCACTGGCTCCTGTCTACTTGAATGGCACTGTGTCCTAGCAAGATATACATCTTCAGCCGAAGATTCTGGAAATGGGAATATCTGGGAATTAAGTGAAGCAAGAGCGCTGTGGTTATAGGTTTTCCCTCTCAGAAGTGAGTTGTGCCCACTGAGCTGCTTGAGGACAATGAGTTTAAACAGTCTAAAAGAGTACTAAGAGTACTTTTCATGTGGTACTCATCAGTTGTGTCTGTGCTTCTGCTGGATGGGTATTACCAAGCACATTCAAAGACAAAGTGTGTCCTAACTCCTTACTGCATGCTGCTCAGAACCTGCTTCCCAGCTGTTCAACCATCTCCTTAACAGATGCTGAGCTTCCAGCTGTGCCAGTCTAGCCCCATTGCACAGGTTTCATCTCTCCCTGCACCCAGTGCAGTAGGAGCACAATCCTGAAAAGCCCCTGCATCCAGTTTTTCTCACGCTCTTGTTGAAGGAAAGTTTTCTCTCTTCCTCTCCCCCCAAAAATGGTCAGGAGAAGGTCTAATAGTGTTTGTCTGGAAAAGCAGAATTTCCTCCCCCTGTCCCAAATAATTCTGAGCTGGAGAAGAGGCAGAATGCTGAAGCATACAGCAATATTGATCAGCGCTTCTTTCCAGACAGGAAGTGAAACATGAATTAGGAAATTCCTACAAATCCACAAGGGTGGGATCCCCACCAAGGAATTTTGGATGAACTTACTTCACTGCAATAGAAAATAATCCCAGCTCAGAATGGGGTAGGCAAAGAAAACCTCTGATGTTTCCTTCTCGTTATGTACAATCTCATAACAGGATTTGGGAAGCAAACAGAACTTGCAAGAGTAAGGGTGAATTTTCCCTCTTTGCATAACACAGACACTATTCTTTTCTATTTAACTAAAAAGAGATCAAATATCAAGTGACTGAGAATCAAAAGAGCAGCCTTAAATTCTTTGCAACACTGATTACGGCCATTTGGGATGTAGTGTTTGAATGCACACATTTTCTGGTGCATAGACACCCGCATGCCAATCCATTGCTGTGGCTGGGCAGGAGTAGGGGTAGCCATGGGACTGCTAAGGGATGAAGCAGTTCCTGCACACCATGACCCTGCACTGAGGACCTTGGGGGCATGTACTACTGCTGGACACCCTACAACATCTTAGCCACTGGCTGGAAAGCTGCTCACTGTATTTCTACATGGAAGCACAAAAGAAAGGCCACAAAGTTTAAATGTGCACTGAGAGGTGAAATGCCAAACCTAGACCCCTCGTTGGGTGGATATTTGAACCAAAGTTTCAGACCCAAAGCACAGGGTTAGCCTTCCCTCCCCAACTGGATTTACACTGCTTGTACCTTTGAGAAAGGACAAATTATTCCCTTACAAGGCAATTAGGATGCTTTTCCCTTTCCAGGAACAAGGACACACAGAGTCCAGTCTCTCCTCAAATACTGGGTTGTGTGCCTACCCCAGTGTAGTGTAGCATCCTGGTCTCATGGCAGGAAATCAAATTCCCCAGCATCACCCTGCAGCCAGGTTCCCATCTCAGTGCCTTTGCTCTCAGTGCAGGTGTGAAACTCTCCAGCCTTCCTCTGCTCTTCTTCCTCACTCTTGAGATGCTGTGGGTGGTAGCCAGCCATTTAGCAAAGACAGAAGGTCTGCTTTTCCTTTATTCCTTTCATCAAGGACAAAAGTAGATACCATCTATATTTTTCAACCCGTCTTCTTCCCCACTCCCTTTTCTCTCAGAAAACTGTAACTGCTGCTTGATTTAGTGGCTGGGAGCCTTGCCCATGGAACTAGATACTCTTTGAGGTCCCTTCCAACCCAAGTCATTCTATGATTCTATGAACATGAATTACCAAGCAAAACCTGTTCCAGCAGCCTTTGCTTCATTTCAAGGAAGTTGCTTCTCTGCCTTGGTTTCTCCATTGCTAAAATGAAGGTTATGTGCATCACAGAAGAAATTGTAGGCTAAATCCAGTGGAATCTGTTGATTTTTATTAGCTGACATCCTGGTCCTTCAGTGTCTGAAATGTAAATAGTACATTGTAATTCCATTGGAGGAAAGGGGTTGAATGCTACAACATTTTCTAACAGAAAGAGCAGGGGTTTACAAAATCTGTACCAAACAGGGCTTCTTCCTCTCACTCCAGCATCTCTTCTGTGGTGTTATGGACATGGACTTTCCCAGAATTGCCCCTGATTTACATCTCAGCTGGTGGAATAGAAGGACTCAGACCCAGAGACTTCAGATGATGCTATTTTTAACTACCAACAATTAGATGTTATGCAGTTAACTAACAACGGGGTGGGAAAAAACTAAGGGGAATTGTAAATATATCCTAATAATTGTATTGGAGCATAGGATTTATAATTACTAAATGTGTGATAACTGCTTCCTAAATGCCCATGCTCTTTAAACAACCCAATTTATAATTTAAAAAGCTGACAACTCTTAAAGTGTTTTATTTTATCTTGTCTGAAATAATTGAAGAGTAAGTTATTGAAAACCTTTATTTTTCATTAGCCTTAAATTCAGCTACAATTAATGTGCCCAATTTGATTATAAACTGCACAAATTAAACAATAAAGAGCTGTCTAATGAGAAATTAATTATGAGGAACAGAAGAGGAGCTGGGCTGGATAAAAGCAATAAGTTATGGCCTATGGCAGGATGTGTCAGGTTTTAAAGGAGACAAAGGGCTTTTTCCTCAATGTGTGCCAGTGCTGATAGGGCTCATCACAGATCAGTAGATCCAGAAGCCATAACAGCACGGTAATTGAAACTGCCAAAATCAATAGTGCTGACAACCTTAATTAAATTAAATATGTCTCTGATGAGCTCAAACAGCATGGCAGCGGACCACTTGACCCTTTCTCGGAGCCCCGCTTGATGGAGTGCAGCGTGCAGCGTGATGGATGTCACCCCCAGGGCCGCCCGAGCCCTCTCACTGCTGCGGGAAATTGCTCCAGGAGGGCGGGCTCCCAGCTCTGAGTCCAAGAAGCACTACACGAGCTTCTTGGCCTGCTCTGTCCTCTGCTTCCCCTGGAGCTGCTTCACTGTGTTTTACCCCAGAGTTATCTAAAAGATTGTCCTGAGATTATAAGGGGGGAAAACACAAGCCATAAATGTACAGAAGACAAAGGGAAATTCTTGTTACTTAAACCACAGGGCTGGAATCTCTGTTCAGCTCTCCACTCAGAATTTTTCTCGCTAGGAAATTGCATGAGTAAATATTATTGCAGAATGCTGTTCTCTCGGCCATGTAGCACAGACTTCCTAAACAATGTGAAATAATTGCACCTCTAGGTTTTCAAAATGTTTATGTCAGCATTAACAAACTGTTCCTTCATTATAAGCCTGTCAAAGATCAGAGTCTGAGATTATTGCAGTAGATTCCTTTCAAATACTGAAGTAGTTGCTGTGACAACTGTGGGATAGAGGAGATTGTTGGAGGTGGACAAACTGGGGGTTTTCCATTCCAAAAGCGTTTGAATGATATGCCTCCCTGTTTAGAAAAATGCCTCAGTCACAGTAAACACTCTCCAGCTACGCAGGGAGGCCTCGGAGACATAAAATGTAACTTTGTGTCTGAGAGCCTGAGCTTTTAAATCCTGCTGTTGAGCTCCATATATATAAATTAGACTTATCTTAAAGAAATGTGATCTACATACTGTAATTCTGCTCCATGTATAACATTTTATGAAAGACACCTATTCAATATATTTTGGAGCATTGATGCCCTTCTAGGAGCTCCTGCAGAAATTTATGATACTGGAAAAATTATACAAAAGATGATATCCTTGAATCACGAGCAGTCCCTCCCTCTCAGTGCGGTTTATTGCATTGCTAATTTAAATATGGTTTTGCGTCAGGAAAACTGTTTTATAGCAGCCTCTTCAACCCAGCCTTGGAAATTTTGTGATCCAGCGCGTAAGAAAACTATTTGCAGTGAGCAAGAGGAGAGGTTGAATTTAAATTTCAGATACCCCATAGCCAAACATTTTTTTCTGTTTCTTTTCCTCTTACCCCTCTTTCCTTTTCCTTTTCCCTTCCCTTGCCTTCCTTACTCACACTACAGGAGCTCTAGCTCAAGACTCAAGAGCTGATGAAGCATAGCTCCTGCTTGGGTGCCTCCTTCACCTTCCATGGTTGTTCTGTTTTTTGGCTAATTGGCTGAGTGCTGCCCGAAGCACCTACCACTTGGCTCATCCTATTCCTTAAGCTCTCAGCATCTTCTCTCTTCTTGTTTAACTTTCTTTGAAGCAACCTTTCCTTGATGTGTCTCTTTCCTGTTTCTGAGCATGAGGAGTTCTTTCCTGCTCCCTCAGCTCCTCACCAGCAGAAACACCAGGGGACAGAGCCAAGAGCTTCCACTTTAGATGGAGATAAAAGCATTTAGCTAACATACGTGATGATTCTGAGGATAATAACAGATGAGACAACTGCACAGCTTCTCATCTTCTCAGCATTACTGCTGCTAGAAGCATGAAAAACAATCCTGGGGCAAGGCACTTGGGATATCCCATCCTTGTGTCACTGCATGGAAGAAAAGGCACAGAGCAAGGCTCCCCACATCACACTTCAGTCCACCTCCACCAGTTGACAGAGCAATCTATGGTGTATAATGCTGGGGAAATAACATAGGATTGAATAAGTCATGAAGTGTGTGGGGAGGAAGAAGAGAAGCAGTGATACCATCTGTCTTGATTGCTGGTAATCAGCACATACATTAAAACAGAAATCCGGGTGAAATAGCAGTTTGTCTTAGCGTCACACACCTGTCATTGGTGACTGTCTGGGATTCATCCACTAAGTCAAGTCCTGAAGTATGGGCTTGGATGTGTCCCCCAGTGGCTCTGGGCATTTTGGTTTCCTGCTTTATCAACAGGTTCCCATCCTGATCCTCTCATCTACAGCTGGGATTTCCTTTAGGGCCTTGGGGAGCTTTTGTAAAGAACAATTTTCAGGACTCTGTATATCTTACTGTTTCCTTACAAACTCATTTTTCTTTGCCAGAGTACCAAGAACACTACCAATAGCAGCCAAGAGCATCCTAGGTGTACTGCTCCCACCAACACGTCCCTCCACAGGGGCAAGGGTTCCCTGAGCCTCAATGGGAGGAGCCAGAGGATTGTATCCATCTCCCAGCACAATGTGGCCCCATTAAAATGACCATCACTGTGTTGCTGCTCCAGGTTCAACCCTGGGCCCTGCAGTCCCAGAGGTGGAGGAGAGAAGTGCTGAGCGAAGTGCTGAGCCCATCTCAGCCACTCCATCTTTTGCGCACAGTGGGGATACTTATGAGGGAAGCAGAGGTTGTAGGACATTGCTGGAAGGATTCATGCAGTTAGAGGAATTCTCAAGAGATCAGATTGGTGTCAATTTTGATTTTTTTTCTAGAAGGTCTGAGCTGACAAAACAGGATCTTAAAAGCTTCATCCTTGGAATTTTGCACTATTAATTTCTTGTGAGACAAACAGTCAAAGATTGCTCTTGTTAGGAAAACAGTTTGGAATAAGTGATTCTTAATCTGCTTATTCAAGATAGAGATATACTCTGGAGCCAAACTTTTCTGAACATTCTGGTTTTGCTTTGTCTAACTGTACCAAATATCCCTAATCTTAAAGAACCTGAAGTGTTTTCCTGTTGTCAAACAAGCCCTTTATGTTCAGGCAGATCTGATTAGCTACAGGCACCTTCACCCTTCAGCTCTCAACCCTCTGCTCTGTTCTGCAGCAGTTTTATCTAAGAGTGTTATTATTTTGAGCCTTGCCACTCAGATGGGAATATATAAACCCCCTGATCAAAAGCAAAAATGTAGAGCAACAGGAAGGTTTTGAATTGAATCTCCGGGTGTATATTCTACTAACGTTCTCTCTGCTCCAAAGCTTCTGATTAATATTGAGTAATGAATATGGGCTAGTTTTGTGTCATCAACCTTTGCAATGGGGAAGAAAACTAAGACAGAGAAAAAAGAAAGAAGAAAATCTTGTTTTCTCACTAAAAATGTGTATGGAGGATCTTCCACGCAGCATATGGGTGACTGAAAAATAAGACAAAGTGAGGACTGCAGATCCAGGTCATGGAACAAAAGCAGGTACAGATATGCTGCTGCACAGCCCCATCCATTAATGCCCTGGATGCAGCTGGCTGAGCTGAAGTCCTTTCATGCTTCCCAAAACTCTTTGCCTTGACACCAGCAAAATGTGAGCAATGGCTTGCAGATGGCATTCCAGACAGTTTATTCTATTATTTTCTTGGGTTCAGTATTGGCTGTTGTACTGATCCCATCCATGAGCAAGCATCCTAAGTATATATGTTTTATCTTGCATTTGTGCAGGACCAAGCTTGTGAATTATTGACCTTCAAATCAGAGCTTTCTATTTTCAGTCCACATACATTCATGTTTTGGGAACAGATGTATGAAAAGTAAAAACTTTTGTACTGTATATCAAATGTGATCTGTTAACACCCACTTGTCCTTTTGGGAGTGGGGGGAAGCAAGCAAGAGGCAAGCTGGGAGCCTTGGCCTTTTCACATTACAGCATTGGCACCAAAGAGGTAAAGACCGCAAGAGCAGCTGCGTGCCGTGCCAGATACAACTGACTTCAGGACCATAACCCTGCTCTTCTACTGAATGTTTGCTTTAGGGAACAGCATTAAATATTTCATTAATTACATAAACATGCCTTCTAATTATATATTAAATACTCCCATATATAACCTTACCAGATATTTGTCTGAAAAAAATAATGATGTTATTTTGCTGCAGAATAAAATTGTGTATTTATTGTTATTATTGTTATTATTTATTGATCACTCTTTTTTTTTTTTTTTTCAAAAGGAAGAACTAAAATGTTCTTTGAATACTTCTTACTCTTCCACTTCAATATTGCTTAACTACAAGTGCCAGGATTATTAATGGTCTTACACTGTTGCTAAGATGGGCTGTGGTTTTACCACTCTTAAATAAACCTTACTATTGTCTTCAGTTTTGTCTGCATATAGACACAGTTAGCTAATGCCAGTTTTGTCCTTTCACTCACTTTGATTTAAACTCTGGAAACTTTTGATGCCCTGATAGCGTCTTTTGACAACACAGAAATGCAATGTGCATGCTCTGAAGCACAGACCTTCAAAATTTAGAATAACATGAGTTCACAATGAAGGACATTTTATTGCCTTATTATTATACTATTATAGGAAATAGTCTTGGGAGGAATGGGCATATTAAGAAATTATTGTTCATTTGAGTCAGAGGTCAAATCAGAGACCTTATTGCAAATATATAGAAATTATCTTTATAGCTCCTAGAAGGTTAGACGGAGTTCAAGGCCAAGCATTCATGCAAGAGAGAAAGGTCAAATTATACATATGATAATACTTGGTGACAACAAAGCCAAAGGTCAAGTCTGAGGCATTATTGTTGTGCATACAGAGAAAATTACCATTCAGATATCATATGGCATTCCTGCCGGCTCTGGGGCCAGATTCTCATCCTGGTTCAGTTGCTGTAAAATGAATGATTCCTGTTATGCACCTGTGCAGTGACAAGACTGATTTTGTTCTTGAATTTTTAGCTATAGTTCACTGAAATTTCCAGTAAATAAAGTAAACAAGTTCCCATTGATACTCTTGTCATTTCCATGTAAACTTATTTTCAGAACATAATGCTGCTGCAAGAATTTCCATTTTGCTACTGCAATATGTATGCATCCTGAAGCTCTACATAAAAAATAACCAAGGCACAGTCTCATAAAATCTACATAGTTAAGAAAATTATGTATTGTGACTTACAGGAAAAATGCAGGTATGCTTGTTCATGTTTTAGGCAACCATTATTTTAGATGTGTTGAAAACTCTTTTTCTGTCTGTTATCAGAGAAACTTTTAAGTGTCATCACTTTGAAAGATTTTAATTGAGTTGCTTTCTTTGGATAAGGGAAAGAATGAACGAATCATTTTTAAATACATTTGCTCTCCTAAGTTGCTCAAGATCCTCTTGAAAACAAACCACCCAGGTAACTACTCACTGAGTTGAAGAAGGGAGGTGTCCAGCTTTTAAATCAAACTTTTTGCTGCTGTAAAAACATATAGTGTCTAGTTAGGTCCAGTAAAATAGCTCTCTGCAAACCAGCAGGAGATGTTGGGATCTAAAGTGAAGCATAATGGAAACAGCCCCTTGGGGGCATATCCAAACAGTCGTGTAACTTGTCTATTTAATGTATTATTCTTGGCATTTTGAAGCAATTTAATATTTCTATTGAAACATTTAATAAAAGGCCCAGAACCACGATGCAGGAAACTTTTATCTCTATTGGCCACTTTTCTGTAATGGTCTGTAAATGGTACCACAATGTAATTTTTTTATAATAATAATAATACAAAGTAAAGAAATGTTGCTGTTAAACAGAAACTGATTCCACATTAATTACCTGAATAAATGACAAAATGTACTTATCATTAGACTCTGGATAGTTTCAATGAGATCACTAAATAAAGAAAAATTCCATTGCATGAGAGCATGACATTTTACTCCATTATCCCTTAAAACTGTTATCACAAAGCTGTATATTCAGACTTGCATAAAAAGTAGTGTCTATTGAGTAGTGAATGTGATGATGCAGAAAAAAAATTGACCTATTGTTTTTATCCTGATGTGTGTATGTGTACAGGCATGCACAAACCTATGATTTAATTCAAAACAGCTTAATTTGAAAGTCACTTGGTTTCATTTTCAGTTATTTTATTAAAAGTAAAATATACTTGACTAGAAATAAGGAGGTATTTTCTAATAATGAAAAAACAAACAAACAAAAAAAACCAGCATCAATAAGGTCGAATCCAACGCTGCAGACTGTGAGTGAAAGAAGTGGTGTGCCCCAGCAAACATTACTGCATTTCGTACACTGACTGCTGCCCTGACTGTGGCTTCAGTAGGAGCTGTTGCATGCTTTTGCCAGCAGACCACTCCATGCTATTTAACATGGAACTGCAGTATCTGCTAAATTATGTTACCTTCTGTCTCACAGTCCTGAAGGAATCACAGTGACTGGCTTCCCTGTGCTTCAGGTTGGCACCACTATACCAAGAGTTACAGTGGTCTAAGTACATCTTGGTCTTCAGACACTGAGTCATGATCAGGGATGTGTTAATTGAATAACTGTTCTGCTTTCATAACACAGTGGTAGCGGTGACTCATTGCCGACCACCTTCATCCCAGCAACAGCTGGAAGAACCCAGCCACAGCCTGGTGCTGGTGATAATGCTGTATTTTGTAGGGCAGAAAAGTCACTCACTGTTGGTTGAGTCGCAAAGTTGTTAAAGACCCCGAGAAGTGCATTTATTTCTTTCCTAGAGGGGCCAGGTTTGGATGTAACCACCTGCCTGAATTCTACTTCTGCTTGTCTTTCTCACAACCTACCAGGACAGTCTGGAAAGGGGAGTGAGGAGGACAGGAGGGCAAACCAACATGAGCAACGGCTTCTCTCCATTGCAGAATGACGTCTGCAATGGACATACCACCGTTTTGCTTTTTCCAGTGTTTTTTAATGCTCTTCTGTTTTTCCCAGCCAGATCAGTTCACCGATCTGGTTCGTTGGGCAGGCACAGAGCCATGCAGGACAGCAGGAGAGGGAGTTGGCAGCCCCTCCTTAGCTCTCTGCATCCCTACAGGTATACTCATGGGGCTGATTCTGGCTTTTGACATAAACGCTGCATTTATATAGCAGCAGGAAATGCAATCTGCCTTCTGACTTCCCTCTTGTCCCCAGCTGAACATTTTCATCTCCCACTGCTTTCAGTGCATGGTGGTCTCACACAGCCAAGGTGAGAAGCAGGCAACAGGTTGGGAAGAGAAATATCCTCTTATCCTATAGGGATACCAGACCTAACCCAACACTAACTACTCACAGCTTTCAGAGACTGAAAGCAGTGGCCAGAAAACACTTATTTCTGGGCTACGATGCCAACCCAGTGCTTTTGGCTTCTGCAGACCCCATGGCCAGATACTGAAATAGATTCCAAAAACCTCAATATGCAGGAGCTGTGAAACACTTAGTGCCAGGAATTTTGTTCTCTCTAGCATGGTTCAAGTCAGGTTCCAAAAATCAAAGAACTGCCAAAGGTACCTGCTGATTAGAAAGAAAAAATAAAGTTTAGTTTTGAAAGGCAAACAGCAAATCTTATATAAAAGCAACAGAGAAAATACATATATTCATTTATATTTTAAATTATATATATTTTTCTGATTATTCACAAATATTTAATTTTTTCTGATTATTCTCATGTATTTCATGTGGAAAGTTAATATTATCTTTATCCTTCAATTTCAATTTATCTATTTTTAAGGCTAATAAACACCCAGTAAAGATATCTGAAAGCTTTCTACGTCTTTACTTAAATGAACATTTTGAAAAGGGCTTATCCTATATCTAGCAAATTCTAATCCCTATGAGCTAAACTCTGGAAGTGAGAGAGGAATGTAGGTAGAAAGCTTTTCTCTTTCAAAGTCGGAGGGTAATAGCACGTCCTTTCTATTCCAAAGTCATAGTGAAGACAAGTTCCTCTTGATGAAAGCACACAGTTAATCCGTCTCAGGATTGGTGTCTCCATGTAGCACCCTGGGGAACTAGAATAAAAAGAAGTGTTTTTCGCCTGGTGAGCTGTAGAGTTACAGTGCAGGAAAATCCTTGTTGTACAGTACGCTATATTGTTTCGCTAATGTATTTTTTCTGTGTTCTGAATGAAGCGCTTATATGCAGTGAAATTGGCTTTGATGCAAGGGATGAAACCGGGCTGGTGTCAATGATCTGCCTCACAGCACAACAAGCTATCAGCTGATGGATCATGTTAAACCACAGCCTCCACACCCGCCGGCAAGCCAGCAGAGCAGGGAGCACAGGCACTGCCAGCAAGGCAAGACTATCATCTTCAGTAGAATATATTTGACAATGTTTTTTTCTCCCTTTTTATTGCATTTTTCAGACAACAAGCTTTAGACATGAGGCCTGATCTCCTGCAGCAGGCTGCAATATCCAGCCTTACCCATAGGTCTCCCTGGGCACTGGGTGCTGTGTAGTTAGGGCATGGACACGTGCAGCTGGAGAGTGCCTCTTTCACTGATTTTATCACTTTATATTGCTTTATTTCTTTGTTACAGTACCTCTCAATATCTGGTGAATGCTGACATTTTGAATTCTGCCTTTCTACTCTGTGCTGGTGAGACCTCACCTGGAGCACTGAGTCCACATGTGGAGTCCTCAGTACAGGAGAGGCATGGTTCTGTTGGAGCACATCCAGTGGAGCACCACAAAAGTGATCCACGGGATGGAACAGCTTTCCAATGATGACAGGCTGAGAGAGCTGGGGCAGTTCAGCCTAGAGAAGAGAAGGCTCTGGGGAGACCTGAGAGTGGCCTTTCAGTGTCTAATGTGGAGCTGTAAGAAAGAAAGGGACAGACTCCTTAGTTGAGGCAGGACAAAGGGAAATGTTTCCAGACTAAAAGAGTAGAGATTTAGATTAGATATAAGGAAAATGTTTTTCATGATAAGGGTGGTGAGGCACTGAAATAGATTGCACAGTGATGTGGTGGAAACCCTGTTCCTGGAGATATCCAAGGTCAGACTGGACAGGGCTCTGAGCAACCTGATCAAACTGTCGGTGTCCCTGTTCCTCACAGGGGAGATGGTCTTTAAGGGCCTCCCTTCCAACTCAGACTGTTCTGTGATTCTATTTGCTGTTCCAGAGCTTGTCAGTTGCAAGAAGTAGGACTAATACATTTTTAAAAGATATGACCATGATGTATTTGTATGTCCAGAAAACAAAGTGCAGTCAGACTGTTTTCTGTTTCAGAAAGACATTTTTTGAATATACTCTTCTGCTTTCAGAAGAGTTGCTGTTGTATCTGAGACCAGATCAATATACAGAAAGCTCAGCTCCAGGTGATGAAAAACTTTAAAGAAGCAGTTCTTTGGCACTAATTGGAGTGTGCTTCACCAGTGTTTAGGCTAATCAGTTCAATCTGTCACTGCAGTTGGTGTGATAGATTTTCCAGTCAGCTGATGCTGGGTGTAATCAAACATCATGTGAGGCTCATACTAGTGATACAAACAGATTCCTTACAGAGTATGCATGGTGCATTAAATCCCAAATTAATGATCTCCTAGTCTTGACTAACCATACTCAAATGATTTTCTAATGAAAAAAAGAAAAGAAAAAAGTAGAGCATAAATGCAGTATAGAAAAGCCCAGCTGTTTTGCTTGCGGGTGCTTATGGAAGGATCAATTGGAGCAGTTTGCCTAGAGATGTGGTGGCTGCTACATCCCTAGAGACATTCAAGATCAGGCTGCATGGGACTGTGAGCGCCTGACTGAGATGTGACAGTGTTTATTGCAGGGGAGTTGGTCTAGATAACCTTTAATGGTCCCTTCCGACTCAAACAACACCATGACTCCACAAAAGGCTGCTCTTTGACTCCCCACTTGGTGCTTTGCTGGAGCATCAGATTGGACAACCTTTTTACTTTTCCTTCCCCTCACAAGAATCTTCTTTTCCTGGAACAGCTTTTCCATCAAACTGCTAGACTGGTATTTGCTCTGATGTCAGGGAAAGCTAAGTGGCTCCATTTGTTCTTAAAAATGGGGAATTTCCTCATGTTTGGGGCTTGTCCTAGTAAACCTGGCTCCGTCTCAGAAAAATTAGTGCTGTCTGTTTTGCAAACCTCATCACATCACCGTTAAAAAGAACAGTCTGAGTGATGACTGGAAAAATTGGCGGCTCTAAAGTTTCATTATTATAATGCAGCTGTTAAAGCAATTCCTTTCTCTTCTTTTCAAAGCTTTCTCTATCCTCTAGAGCAGAAATTTGTCTGGAAAAAAAAAAAATTGCTATGGTTCTATTTATAGATGCCAGTAAGCTGCAGTAACGTTTGAACCATTTATTTTGATTAAATACAGTCTTCTGAAAGGCTGCTTGTTCTTAGTTTCACCTGATAATTATTTCCTATATGTGTATTGTTTTAGTAACAGTGTTCTCTTCATCTTTTTAGGATTGTTATTCCAGATTAATTCTCAGTTTATTTAGGCAAACAATACCACAATATCAGTTGATTTTTCATGGGTTCCAACTTGGTGACTTATGAAGGTTTTTGACTGAACTCTGATTTAGAAATTTTGGAATGAAAGTGTTTCGATGAAAGATTCAAGTGTTATCCCTTTGATACAGGCAGTTAAGCATGCTTTGAGATCAAGTCTCTGAGGATCCTGAAGTGCTGGAAAATGCTCATGGGTTTTACTGTAGAAATGTTCCAGTATTTTCTGAGATGATACTTGAGCATAAGTGTAGTTGATCTCCCACCGCTATTACTCACACAGCTTACTGAAACAGACAAAAAACACACATAATGTTAGGCAAATGTCTTGGTTAATAAATATTTGAAGGAGGTGAATCAATTGGTTTGTATTGCTTACCTAATTTCTAAGATTCCAAGAAATATGACTATTTGATTTTTTGAGGTCATGTCTTTATACTTCCAGCCTTAAATTTGCTCATTTCCTTCTTTTCTGCAAATGGGAACTGCTACGAAAACAAAAATTTGGCTAGAACTGACTTCTATAGCATGGCATGAGTTATGAAAGCACTGTCATCTTCCATTTTAATCACTTCTTTTTTTTTTTTTTTTGTTAAAATGCAACCATTTAACCCTTAATTAGCATGTTTATGTCTTTGTGGACTCTCACTCTTGAAGCAATATATGAAATGTAAGGGAGGTAACAGCAAAATTTAAAGACACTTGGTGTCTTACAGTTAAGATGGAGCCAGAAGTTTTTTATGTTTTTGAAGAGGGGGTTGCTGTTCCTTTCAGAGCAACTATGATTTTACTTTTTTTTTTTTCATTACAGCGCTGCATGCATTAGTCTCCTACAGGGCAAATTGCTTTATTTAACATGCCACAGAAAGCTACTGCTGTTGCATCAGGGAGATGGAATGCTTCTCTTAAACTATAATGCCAATAATTGCCTTTGGACTTCCACACAAAGAAAGTTTTGGTCTTCAAACTGTCTGGAAGGGTTTGTCTGTAATTGCTGTAATGTACAATCACTCCTACAATGAAAAGGAAAATGACATATATTTAGAAAGTTCAATAAGAACAGTGCAAACAAGCAATGCCATTATCCAAGGCAGTGAATGAGCCTCATGTTCTGGGGCTGAGCCTCAGAAATTGTTTTATTGCACATGGTGAGCAGACACATTGTTAATATAAAAGTATAACAAAAGCAGTTGGAGTAACCACAAGAACACCCTCTGAAGCATCCATGTTTGGTTAAACATATTTGTCTGAATTCATACCAGGCAACCTGACTGACAGATTATTTATGTCTGGATTCTCCCAGTCCAGACTGTCACAGAAGAGAGGAGGTATATCACATTTACACATGGAAAAGTTTATTGCTTTCAAACTTCTGAAGCATTTAAAAAGCAGAATAGTGTGAATTTTTCAAGTCTTGCAACTGTTAAAATTCTAGATACACTTTGAGGAAGATATCCTGGCCCAGTCTCCCAACCTCTCCACACTCGGTAAATCACCCTCATGGGTTTGATCCACCTACTGCCCTACCTTAAATTTTGGCAGGTTTTGGCTATCTCTATTGCCAGAATAAATTAAAAAACAAACAAACAAAAAAAAAAACACACATAAAAACAGAAATAGAAGTTACCAGAATGAAGGAAAGACAGCAGTATCCCAGAATACTCATTGTGACTTAAGATTTAAAGTCATTTCCTGAGAGCAGTGGGAAGTTGGCTTGCCAGTACAGGTAGCTCTTAGCAGATACAATCTTCTGGGAGCCAGAAGCTGACTGGGGATGGGGGAGGCTGGGAACTCCTCTCCTGATGCTGTGTAGCTGCAAGGATAAATGGAAACCCCAAAGGGTGAGGGAACAATTCATCCTTTCTAACTACAGAACTTGATAGGACATGAAAAGGGTTGTTAAAACTCTGCAAGATAATCTTCTGGGCAGGGAGGAAAACTCTAGATCAGATGTTTGCATATGACTTCTGCTGCTGCCTCATCATTTAAAGCCTTTTCCACACATGAAATAATGATTTTGTTGTGATTCTCTTAATTATTACGGAAAATAGCTGCTCTGTCATAGATGTCAAGATGTCTTCAAACAAGAAATATTTAACAGAAACAAAAGAATTCCAAGACAGATATCTGTCATGTCTTCTCATTAAAAAAAATATTCTTAGACTTTAAATTAAGGAGATGGAGAAAAACGAAATCTTCAAAATTCACTTTCCTCTCAGTAAAAATATATGTCAACATGTTCCTGACAGTATCAGCGTATTTATGAATTCTCCTGGCATGCTACATCCCAAAATTACTTTTTAAAATGAGATATCCTCTCCTGCAGCCACATTTCATGTCTGATAACCAGAGCAGACCCCTGACCCTTTGTGGTGCTTTTTTATAACAAGTTCAGCTGTCTGGGCAACTGGTAGAGCACATTGTGGTCATAGGTAGCTCTTCTTGCAGTTTTATCCTTGTGAGAGTGAGCAAAGTACGGGGTCAGATGGCAAATGGTTGATTTGGGACTTATTTTCTGTGAGTAGAAAACATCAGTGCCTGTGATCTCTGGTGAAGGAACCAAACGTGTTGAATTTCTTTATAGAAGTGACAGCACTGGAACTCAAACGTGTTGTGTTCCTGAAGTATTTGAATGGTGAAAAGCTGTACAAGACATGGAGATTAATACCACAGCAGAAAGGGTCTAGGGTGTTGTGAAAATAAATAATGTTTTGCCTACAGAACTTCAGAGGAGGAGAAAGAGGTGAGATGCTCTAAACACTACAGGGTGACTCAAATTTTAATTTAACATTTCTCTTGGCATGCAAAACAGCTGAATAACTGATGGTCCTTCAAACAGAAAACTGATCTTAGTTGTTGAGGTTCTGTTCAAAAAAGAGTGAGCAATGTGAAAATAAATCATAGCTTTGAACTGATAAAATATTCTAATGCATTAGTAATTGGAAAGTGATTGAAAAAAATCAAGTAGATGTGATAGCATTTGATTTTGGCTTATCCGAGAGTACATTTTTTTCAGTGAAGTACCTGTTTTAGACAGTAACTAAGCAGCTAGAACTACTTAGAGGATAACTACTAGATGGGGAGCTGTTTCCAGTTCCATTTCCTAGTAAAAAATCTCCCAACAATCTTCAGTTTCCTTTACCCCATCCCCCTGAAAACAAATGCCAGCACATCCATATTCATTTCCTCATTTTTTCTTTCCAAACTTTTGCTCAGTGCATTCTCATCCTGACACAAACTCCACAAACTCAGTGTGTCCTCACTTAGTTCCCTGCAACCCTGCACCCCAGTTTTCCTCAAACCTTCACCCCTCTTCTGTCCTTCTTGCTCCTCTGCATCTCCTCTGGTTCAAGCAGGACACTTATGAAAGCAAAGCAGAAAATAGCAGGGCAGGCCTGGAAGACTTGAAATAACTCACATACATGAGCTGTTCTGAGAGGGCTCAATTGTTGTTTGGTGAAATAGAGCAAATCTGCTGACATATAAAAACTGTCAGCAATTTAGAACTTCTCAACTTCAAACTGGCTCATACTTGAAATGTCTGTGTGTCGGAGAGACAGAAAGCAAAATGAGGTGATTAAGGTTGCTGGCTTTTATTTGTCTCTGAAATCGAGTAACATGGAACAGTGTTCTGAATTTATATCTGCAAATGTTACAAGGCAAAAAACTGCACAAAATCCTGCCTCCAAAAAACAATTGTGTTCTTGTGCAGGAGTACTGCATCAAACTTGAGTAGAAAGTTCTGGCCCAATATACAGCTTTAGTCCTCCCTTACAAGTGAGCCCTGGTGCATCCTGACTCATGCTGCTACTGACATCTACTTGAAATCTTCTACTGACCATTGTTAATCCATCTGCTGTTGTTGCTAAACTTCTGTACCCAACATTAATTGATATTCCTGAGATAGTTGTATTTTTTATACTCAGTGGAAGAAGAGCACATCTACTGAGGACTTGGCAGTCACAATACAGACCTTCACTACAGATGAATCAATGATGTGTGAAATAATTCTTTTTTCTCCAGCTCATCAGTTCCAAAAACATACATCTTTCTGTTTGACCCTTTAACTTGCTGTTAAGTCCCTTTACACCTTTACATCTTTGCTGGGATTACACTGTGAAACATTCAGCATTCTTCAAGGTTGCACACAGCTCTGGGGACTTTCTTCCCATCAGCCCCTCCACTGCTTCCCTCTTCCACCCAGATTCACATGGATCAAAGCAAATGAAAGAGCAGCAGTGGTAGTTCCGCTGCTTGGATAGGCACTCTGATCTGCTAAAATACAGATGTGAAGCAAAGCAATCTCATATATATATTTATATATCCTGAAGAGTGGTTCTCAGGCAGCTCTTTTGTGTGCGGATCATACACTTGACACCATGTCTTGTGTGGAATGCACATCAAATCACCTGGAGACTCCACATCAATGGTAGTTATGTGCATGCATGTACCACAAAAAGAATAGTTTCTTGAACCAGCTGAGTCCATGAGGAAAAAAAAATAAAAAAAATCTAAAGGTGTAACCTAAAGAAGTAAATCAGCTTTCCTTTTTTTCTGCTCTTTTGTACCTTATTGTTGTTGTTATTTTTTGATGTTTTAATGGATAGATTTATTTTATCTTATTATTTTATTTCATTTCATTTCATTTATTTATTTTTAACAAGGCACTCACAGTGCAGCCAGTACTTTATTTTATAAGGTTCTGCCCTTAATCTAACACATCTGTGTTATCTGATCCATGGCTGTCCATAGGACAGAGGGCCAGACTTTCAGCTCCCATGCGCTCATGCTGTGGACTTCAAACTGCAACAAGCTGATGACTTGTTCTTGTTTGTTGTTGAACTCTTAAGTGTTACCATATTTTTTCTTAGCTTTTACTGAAGCCCATAGAAAGTACCACTCAGATAAAATGATTTCCTCTGTGCTGAGCTGACTTTTGCTCCAGGCTGGCATTTACTAATTTCAGGGAAGTTATGCTATCACAGTGAACAGGAGCAAAACAAATCCTTTGTAGGAGCCAAGGGTATTCAGTATTTAGAAAACAGTTTTATAGCTCAGAACTGAGTGCCAGGTTAAGCTCCATTTGTCTCTTTCAACCTAGGGATGGCAGGAGTGTCATAATTGAAGTAAAAAAAATAATAGAGTAGGAAGGTGATTGCACACCAGGATGAAGTGGGTAAACTCTAAGTATCTTTCTGAGATGGAGAGAAGTGAGGATGACAAAAGGGGCAATCCACTCAGACCACAAGCACCTGGCCCCAGCTTTGTTTCCACACCAATCTCGTACGTGGTGATAACATTTGATTTTGACTAAGCCAATTTTCAGCAAATATGTGCTGTGTGTTTTTTAATTAGAACCTCTGATATTAGAATTGGCTTAACAGTGAATCTCTGCACAGTGGGCAGATGCACTGAGCATGAAAACTGCAAGGACAAATTGGGAAAAATAAAGGAAGAAAAGTGATTAGTTACTGAGCACAAGGTGTGAATTAGAGCACAATGGACTGACTGCTAAGTCTGACATTAACTCAGAGATCTATAAATATGTCTTCACATATATCTGGGACCTATGGTGCATGCCATGATTTTTTTTAAGGCAGAAGAAGAGCAGAAGTGACTCCAAGCCTAACATGGCTCCTCTGTGGGGTGCTGGTGTTAGGGGGAGAGGGAAGGTCCATGGGTAGAGATGGGCTCAAACAGCATCATGCTGTAAAATCTTGTCTCCATACCATGATGTTGGAGTGAGCACCAGCAAGACCTGCACTGGTGGATCAAGAGACTGGGAGCAATAACAGAGAAACAGCCCCAAAAGAGAGGAGGGAGGGCTTCACTTCCTCATAGGATAAAAGATCAAGCATTGTTTAATTTAGAATCATACAACCATATCCTCACAGAACTGTCTGAGTTGGAAGGGGCCTTCAAAGTCCGTGTGGTCCAGCTCCCCTGTGATGAATGGGGTCACATACAGCTCCATCAGGTTTCTCAGAGCCCTGTCCAGCCTGAGCTTGGATGTCTTCAGGGATGGGGCATAATTAAATGCTAAAACAGTCTTTGAATTTGAATGATGATTTCTTCATCTTGTAGTGCTTCCAGCTACCTTTTTGGAAGCTACATTTTATCTGAACACATTTTTTTACTACAACTGGGTGAAATAAAGTGGCCTGTAATGTATATAGGAAGTCTTATTAAGCAATCTGATGTTCCCATCAGTCTTTGGACATTATAAATGAACCCAAAAACTTCTCAGGGTGATGACAGACGTGGAGACTGCAACTCCCGGAGCAAAACCCTCTGTTTCAAGCAATGCAACCAGAATGCCAAGATCAAGCCCGACTGTTGCATGGCTTCACTGCCTTCTGCAAGATAGCATCGTCTGCAAGCCGGCCTCTTCTATGCAGATTAAGAGCAGCCCCTGGGCCCTGGCGCTCTGCCAGCCCGACCCTCCTCTAAGCAAAGCTCCTGGCTGGGATCAGCCTTTGGCTCCACGTGGCAAGGGCTCTCCCTTGTTCGGTTCCCACTGATGCAGACACAAACTGGGAGCACTTCACACTTAAGGATTGCACCCCACAATGGCATTTTTGTTTTGTTTTATTTGTTTTTTACTTTAGTAACTGGATCAAGTAATTTCTTTCTCTCCCATAAATATACCTGGAACATCTCCTTGCAAGCAAAGCTTTCAATAACACATTGCTCTTATAGCACTGAGCATCCCAGCCAGGTGCACCTGGAGAAACCTCTGACTGATTCTGCTATCAGTACCTCTGCCTTTCCACTCTGCTTCAACATCTTCACAAGTTTCTCTCCCTGTAAGTGATACTTTTCTATGAACACTGCAAACAGATAGGAGCTGCTAACTAAAAGGAGCACTTCACATGTTCACTTCAGACACAGCTTAAGTTTTAAAGATCCCATAGAAGCAACACGTAAGATGCAATTCAAATTCTACATCAGTCTTCCAGGCAATGATATACACATAAGTAAAAATAGATCAAATAGATCTAAGAAGAAATCATATGAATCAAACACAATTACCAAGCATTCTTTTAATTGAGAAAAGTGTAGGTTCTGTTGCATCTTTATAATTGAGGATTAAAAAAAAATGTTCAGAAGTCTAAAAAGAAGGAAACTAATAGAAAATATGATCTTTCAAATGCAGTGGCTTTTTACAGTTCCTAATTTGTCTTTTTGTTCAACGTTGTACAAGTTCTGCACACACTTCAACAGAAAATTAATTTTGTCAAGTGACTGAAGATAAGATTACTGTAGATTCTTAGAAAGGGAAGTGTGAGAATACTCAAAATCCCCAAGGCCTACTTTATGTACTTCGTTCTAAGAGTTGCCATGAATTTCAATGGGACATACTGCCATGAAATTATCAGAAATTTGAAAAAGTCCTTTACAGGCACCTAGGGACTCATCTGAAACTTGATGGAAGGGAAGGGAAGGGAAGGGAAGGGAAATCCCAGCTTAGCACCAGGGTGAGTCCAGGTGGCCAGAGTAGAAGAGATGCCAGAGGGGTTCTGGCACTGTCTGGTGTGCTGGGACAGCAGTGATCACCCAACTTGTGGCACACAGGCCCACAGCCCTTTCTGAACTCCTCTGAGGAAGATTACAGAAAAGACTCACGATGCCTGTTTAAACAAGTGTGTCTGACCAGGAAAATCAAACAGGCAGGGAGCGACTTTGGTTTCTTTGCTTATACGATGCCTGAAATGATAAGTGAGGATATATTTTCACATAATTGGTCTGTGTCAAGGTACTGGCCATTTGATCAGATAGGGGCTTTCGACGTAGTCTCACATCAGAGGACGAGGAAACTACAAATTAAGGGAGGCTTCAGATTTTGTCTGCAATGTAGCCAAATAAATTGCATTTTGTCCCTAAAGGTCATGCCAGTGGGGCTGGGTGGGGGCAGGCAGGGAGCACAAAGAGGGCAGAATAATGTCCCAGGATAACTGTATCCAAAACAGTGAGAGGAGGAAGGGAGTGAAATGGCTGGGAAACTGGATCAATCACTACTGAAAACTCAAAAGCACTGGAAAGATCCCTTCCACTCCTGCATCCCAGGAGGACACCAGCTCCCTGCAGCATGCCAGTGAGTGCTTGGAGGGCTTCTCTCCTCCACCTGAGGACTGCAATGAGGGCTAAAAGGTGTCCGGTGCTGCTTGAAGGGCTGCTTGAGGTTTTGCCCTGAGTGACAGAAACAAAACAGCTGTTGAAAGGCAAAATGACTCAACACCAATAGACAACCCACACTTGTTACATAAATGATGTCAAAAACACATATGCAGGGAATAACATGAAGACAGCTTAAGGCAGCCCAGTGTCGAGAAATGTTATCTCTTCTGTTCCAAGTCCTAATCAGCACAGCGGCAGGCAAGCCAGGAATATTTTGGATTATATCTATTTTTGCAGTTGATGGAAAGTCTGAGATGAACATAAGCTTTCTGAAAGACAAATCCAGTTCCCCTACAAAATATTTGGGATTTTTTCCCCTCCCTCTCCAGCAGTGAAATTGTTTGGTTACATTGATCTATTAGAACGATGTAACTCACAGTATCATATCCAGCCATCAGCCACTACTCAGCAGAAGGATGTGGTGAGATCACATCTCCAAAATAATTAAGCACTGCAGTTCCCAAACAGGAGGTCATATCTCACCAGGACAGTTTCAACTGTTTGTGGATGACTTTGATAGTTACAGGAGTGTGATGTAACTTTGTTTCTCCATAGAGAGTGGAAGATACGTGACACCAGTTACTCAGTAGTGCAACTGTAGTTTCCTTTGCACGGGGAAATTAAAAACAATATTATTTGCTCCAAAAGTAATGCCTCCTATTTATTTCCGTGGAAATTAACATGATACAAAGAGCACAATAATACTGTTTGATAGAGCAAATTCTCAGTTACGAAACAGGCTTTTTCAATACAGTCACTACCAATTAGCTATGCAATGAACAAAAGCCTGCATGCTGAGCATTTAAAGATCTGTACCAGCAGTCACTGTTGCCACTTTTGAGATGCATTATCCACCACCTCACTGTGCTCACATCCAGTTTTTGGTCTCTGTAAATATTCAGAAGGCATCAGTGAATGTCATCAGGTGCTGTTTTTTCTATATGGAGAAATTCAGTGATACACCTTTACTTCATCTGCACTTCCATCATAGACATCATTTTGTCAGACTGCCCCTCTGCTGTCATCAGTCACACGGCAACAAAATGTAGTGGTATATTGGTGGGAAGGTTCATCCTCTACTGCCATACCACTGACATCTGCTGCTAATGTTGTGGGACAACATAATAAAATAGGAGGCATTACTTTCAGTGCAGCCCTCATATTTTCAGGCCTCGATTTTTACAGTTGCAAATGAAAGGGGGAGGCAGAGGAGGCTGACGTGATGATCAACACGGTCAGGAAAGGATGTAGGAAGGAGCAGAACACCTCCAGCCTCAGTGCCCACAGCTGAGTCCTCTTCCAGCTGTGCTCAGGAAGCAGCAGTTGGAGGAAACCCCTTCTGAAAAGTTATTACTGTCGCTGCTCTCCTCTTCACATCGACATTTCTCTTGGCAACAAACTTTCTATCAGGAACAAACTATTGGGATTATGTTGCTGTCCTTTACATATGATATTTTCCAGCAGTTTATAAAGAGGTAAGGAATAACTTGTGCACAACAGGCAGAGAAGCAAGGACTTATTCCAATGTTCTTGCAAGTTTGGAGTATTTCATCTTGTTCAAAAAATAACAAAAAAAATAATAAAAAAAAATCCAAACTATATCCTTGTGAGCAAATGATTAGAAGAAGGCTGGGAATACAATAATTACCCCAAATGGAAACCCAGACCGCAGTCAAACAATACAGCTTTTGTAAACTGGCCTCGCCTGTAAAAAATCTAGGAAATCTCCTAACTAGAGCTGGCGAAATCCTTTTCTTATGCAGCGGTATGTAAAAGGTTCCTGAGAACCGAGGAGTAAACACGGAAACGCTGCAAAATAGCGACATTANACCCTTGTTCGTTTTTTCTTCCAGCACAGTTTCATCCGAGAACGCTTTGCAGGGGCCGGCGCTGCTTGCACAGCCTCTCGGGGCCGGGGCCAGGCGGGGACTGTCCCGTGCCGTGCTAAGGGATGACGTGCCGTGCCATGCCACGCCATGCCATGCNAATGATTAGAAGAAGGCTGGGAATACAATAATTACCCCAAATGGAAACCCAGACCGCAGTCAAACAATACAGCTTTTGTAAACTGGCCTCGCCTGTAAAAAATCTAGGAAATCTCCTAACTAGAGCTGGCGAAATCCTTTTCTTATGCAGCGGTATGTAAAAGGTTCCTGAGAACCGAGGAGTAAACACGGAAACGCTGCAAAATAGCGACATTAAGAACTTGCTCTGAGCATCAGAGATCGCCTCGGCAGTACCAACGTGGATTCTTCCAACCACAAAGTATTTTCTCATGTTAAAGAATTTGGGACAAATTACATTTCGTGACATTTTGCCAATAAACAAGCACGCAAAGNTAAGCTGTGCCGTGTGGCTCGTCCAGAGAATAACTTTGCAGTAGCAACGGGAAAGAGGAAAAACATTTTTTTGCCTTCCTTACTTTCTTTCTTTCCTNACCTTGATTATGGGAAACTGGGAGGGAGACAGAGCACGGCTGTGAATGAGTGTCCTTTGAGGGAGCAGAGAGATCATTTATATCCTTCATATTTTATAGTTTTGCCTCTAGGAAAGAAAAGACCGGCGGAGCCCGGACTATCATTTACTCATAATGATCGCATTCAATCTAGTGATTCACAGTGAATCATGTAATAAGGTTTCCATTTTGCGCATGGAGAAAAGAAGGAGGGGTGGTTAAACTTTGTTTAGTTCTCATTCATGCCCCCCGCCCCCCGGCCTCCTATTTCCCTTGAATTGTCNGGGTCCCCTGGAAACAGTGGGGTCAGCCTGCTCCACACATCCCTCCTGAAGCTTTCCGCCTCCTCTCCCCACCTGGGTGCCCGGCAGATTCCACTGCACTCGGGCATGTATGTCCGCGGCCCGACGGCACGCTGCTGGGTGCGGCACTGGGATGCTCACTTTGCTTTGGGACCTTTGGCATCTGAGAGTGTTTAAGGTCAAAATAATAATAATAACTACAATAATGATCATTAGTGAAAGGCAAAACAAAACAAAACCGAGGAGAGCTCAGAGTAAAGGCTCCGAGGAAAGGCAGAGGGGATGGCATGCAAATGGTGGCCCCAAATGCCCCTGGAGAAGAGATATTACTTTGACACATCTGCAGGATCTGTAAAAATAATGCTGAAGTCAAACTGCTGTCACTAAAGGGAACCGCTGCTTTCGCCATGGGGCTAGCACCAAGTTCTCTCTCGGGCAGAGCAGAGAGCCTCGAAGTCTGCTTGACATCTTGAAGCTTAAATAACCGTAAGGCATTGTTACTCCCTGGCAGCAAAGTGCCTCGTTACGCCTGATTGAGCTAATTGCTTTGAAATAGGATATATTATCTATAATTATAGAGATCTTGGAGGAGACGGGCAGCCTTTTCTTTCATCTTTTCCAAGTGCATCATAATGTCGCGATCAAATTAATTTGGGCCACTTGAAATAGTGCTTTCCTTTCAGCTCTGCTCTCGAGCCTCGAAGTGACGGGGACAGCTCGGAGTGGGGGTGCGGTCGTGCACAGCTCCAGCACCTCCCCGGGAGCAGCCCCGATGTCTGAAGCCCTAAAAGTAGTTCGAGTTCTGTTTGATTTGGGCAGAAAGGGAGAAAGAGAGGGAAAGGGCAGAAGCGAGGTATTTTCGCGTTTTTCAGTGGAGCAATGACTGGAGCGGGAGGGAGTTGGGACTTGAAGGGCGTTGCAGGCTCGTAAAGCCCGCGAGGCAGAGTTATTGCTTGCGATAGATCTTTAGCTATTTGCGAAGTGTTCCCTCGGACGGAGCCGATCGGGTGGGAGCGGGCACGCAGGGACCGCGCAAAGAGCGCGCAAAGAGCGTGCAGCCGTGGCCGGAGCGGGCAGAGTAGCGCGTCCCCGTGTCCCCGTGTCCCAAACTCCTCCAGGGCTGCCCGGTGTCCTAAGAGGGGGAAATGAAATAGAAACAACAACATCTCTCTTCTGTCCTACCCCTGCCTTTAAGTCAAAAGATAACGTTTACAAAAGGCAGACAATGCCCTGAATCGGCTCAGCGCTGCCTCTCGTCCTCCTCCCCCATCCCCCATCGGCTCCCACCAGCGTTTGTTGTTATATTCCCACAGAAATAAAACGCGATGGGTAATGGCTTTGCCTTGCGCATTCATTCCCTGAAACGGGACTGTTTGGGATGCTAATTGCCCAATATTGTTATCTTACACAAGTGCCTTCAGGGCAGCGCACGGATCCCCATAAAAGCTCTAGGCTGGAACAAGCACCAATAAAGTCACCTATTTCTCCCCCCACCCCACCCCGTCCCGCCCTGCCCTTCCACTTCGGTTTCCCTCATAGGAAAATAAGAACGAGGCACCTAAAAGCGGGTGAGGGCACCAACGCGTTAGCGCACAGAGCTCCTAAATTCCAGCGCTGCTCGCACGGAGAGAAGGAGAGAGCCCTGTGTGTCGAACATCGCCCGCTAAACAAGAAAAACCATCCCGGGGGAGATTTCGTTTCTTAAATCGAATTTCTCCCTTCCTTACCCGAAGCCTGAGTGTTTCATTCAGAAAGGAAAGAAGGAACAAGAAACTAGGGGAAGTTCGCTGTCTGCCCGTCTGTTTGCCAGCAGTGTGAGTTAGAGCCTAGCGCTCGCTACGATGCAGGGATTAAAACACCACCAAGTGTGACCGAAACATAAGCACGAAGCGCTCGGTGCTGGGGTGGGAAGGCGCAGAGCTGATTATCTCGTTATTAACGAGCGCGGATCCCGCTCTCACTATGGGACGCGGGCTGAGCTCCTCAAACCTCAGAGACATACCAACATCCTGCAAAAGACATAGGAAAAAAAAAAGCCAAAAAGAATAACAGCAGTCCTATTTTTCCTTTTATATTTCCATTACAAAAAAAAAAACAACAAGCCCCCAGCACGACTGCGGCGGGGGGGGGGGGGGGGGGGGTGGAGGGAGATTGGTAAGCACATCACTTTTTTTTTTCTCTTTTTTTTCTTTCGTACGGTTGCGTTTGGGATGAGGATAACAACAAACAAAACAAAACAAAAAAGCCATGATCCTACCTGTAGGATCGAGGGGACAACGCGGGACACAACGCACCGCTATTTGGGTTCTTAATTCGGGGTTGGGGGGCATCTCCTTGCGATGGGAGCGCCAAACCCTTCTGTCGGCCCCGGAGTGCCGGTGTCCCAGGGCCGAGGCGCCTCGCTCCCCCGATGCGGGTTAACGTCCTCAATGGTCCCCTCCGGGCCGCGCCTTTGATCCGGCCGCTGCTGGCGCCTAAAAATAACATCGCTTGTCTGCCTATTAGAGGCACTGACTAATCGTGACAGATTGTTTATTCTCGCAATTAGCGATGCAGCCGCTCCTCCGAGACACCCTCCCCTCCCCCCACGCCCAGCCCCGCCCCGGCCCGGAGGGGGCTGCGGGCAGCGGGACACCGGCCCCGGCCCCGCGGGGTGCGGTGCTCCAGGAGGCGGCACCCGGAGCCGCGTGCGTCGGGAGAAGGGATGCAGGGTAGCACCCAATGTATTCATAGCATAGACAGCATAGACAGCCCGTCCGCGCGCGGTGTGTGGAGCTGCGCGAGGGACAATCCACTCCAACCAGATCCTGTTGCTTATCAGCTCATGAAACCTCCGTTCTATCAATTCACTTCATAATTTATCTGCCCCTGATCTCCCATCTTTATTGAGCTCGGCTAAAAGGGATTTCTCCGGCCCTTCCTTTCGGATAATTACCCCTAAAGAGTGCGGAGCCTCCTGTGTTTGGCGGAGATTAGAGTCCCGCAGCTATCAATAAACTTCTCGCAGCGAGCGGCCAATCGCGGTGTGAGAGCAGCCCCGGCCCCGCACATCCGTCCTGGGCGCTGGGGTAAGGGCTCGTAACACGCATTTAGAAAACCAAATAGCAGGGATTTCATGGGGCGGGGGCTTGTATGCTCCTTTTTAGGCGAGCGAGCATTTAATCATCCCACGTCACGCACGCAGCTAAATCATGGGACAGGGAGCAAACACACCTCGGGGCCAGTGTTCTTCCCTAAAGAAACCCAAACCCCCCAAATAACGCCTCTGTTCTTATTAATCTTCTCTTCTCTTCTCTTCTCTTCTCTTCTCTTCTCTTCTCTTCTCTTCTCTTCTCTTCTCTTCTCTTCTCTTCTCTTCTCTTCTCTTCTCTTCTCTTCTCTTCTTTTTTCCTCCTCCCTCAGAGCCCCTATGCTCAACCCAGCCCCATATTCGGGCCGCTCAGCTCAGCTCCTCCACCGCCGTTTCCCCGACGTTAGCAAGCATACTCCCGATGCCTGAGCCCCACCCGGTGTCGTGTCCCCAGCCCCGCCGCCCGGGCACTTCCCTCCGAGCGGAACTCAGCCCTCACTCCCCACGCTGCCCCGACGGCCGCGCCGCTCCCCATTCCTCTCCCGGGGCCGCCGTCGGGCCGCCG